>ML243937.1:0-12613 GCA_005239495.1 Nicotiana undulata | reverse complement strand
ATTATGTTTAAATAGATAATCAAAGGAAAATAGCTAGTCGAACTCTAACATTGGCTTGCCTAGCAAGGGTGGTGTTAGCCGCCATCACGATCCCTATGGTTGGTAATTTGGGTCGTGACAAGTTGGTATCAGATCATTAGGTTGCTTAGGTCTCACAATTCACGAACAAGCTTAGTACGGAGACGTTTGTACTTATCTCTCAGAGGCTATGAAGTTAGGAACAATTTCACTTATTGTAACGATCCGGCCGGTTGTTCCATAAAATCTGCATTATATTTACTGTTTTTGCCTTGTCATAGGTTGGTTATATTATTTATGATGTGTTAGAGTTGGTTGGCTTGGATTCAGAATGGTTGTAGTGAGAATTGAGACACTTAGTCTCTAAAAATAGCTTTATAGTTGAAAAAGTCAACTGGGAGTTGACTTATTGGTAAACGATCTCAGAATGCGTATTTTATGGCGCGGATATCTTCGTTAGATGATTTGGGACTTAAGAGTGAGTTCAGAATATTTTTGTGATGTCAGATGTAGAATTAGGCTTGAATTGGCGAAAGTTAGTTTTTGGTGATTTCCGGCCGGCAGTGGAAAATAGGCTATAGGTGTCGGAATGGAATTCCGGAAGTTAGAACAGGTTCGTAATGTAATTTTGGATATGTTTGCAAAATTTTAGGTCAATCGGGGGTGTTTTGGATAGTTTCGGCATCGTTGGTGGAATTTAGGAATTTCAAAGTTCATAGGCTTGAATTTGATGTGATTTTGATGTTTTGATATTTTGGGTGTTCCGAGAGTGCAACTAAGCTTGAATGATCATTTAGGATGTGTTGGTATATTTGGTTGGGGTCCCGAGGGGCTCGGTATTGATTTCAGATGGGTAACGAGAATTTTGGAGTTGAAAAAATCCAGCTTTCAGCTGCTGGTGTGATTTTACTGTTGTAACCGCACCTGCGGATGGGGAACCGCAGGTGAGGGCCCCTAGGAGCGTAGAGAGGCTCCGTAGGTGCGAAATTTGTCCAGCCCAGGGAAAAGGCGCATGTGCAGACACTTGATCGCACCTGTGAGGTCGCAGGTGCGGAGTTTGTCCGGTTAATGAAAAACCGCAGGTGCGAGATTTTGGCCGCAGGTGCGAAAAGCCTTGGCAGAAAAGTATAAAAAAGGGGACATCAGAATTTTTAACCCTCTTTTCACCATTGTTGTGCGGGTTCCGAGCTTTTTGAGGGTTTTTGGAAGGGAAAACATTTGTTCTTCATTGAGGTAAGATTTTTGGACTTATTAACTCGATTATGTGTGATTAAAGACCTTGTTAACAGTGTTTAATTAAGAAATGTCAGTGGAAAAAGGGGAAAACTAGGGCTTGAGTTTAAGAGACCTTTTAGAGGTGATTTGAGGGGTCATTTGGACTCCGATTTCAGAGTTATTTATATGTACGGACTCGTGAGATGATGAGGATCGTTTTGGTGTAAAGCTTGTCGAATTCCGAGATGCGGGTCTGGGGGTTGGGTTTTGTGCTTAAAATTTATATCTTTCGATTGAATATCATCCCCTTAGCATAATTTGATGTGAAAAATCTGATCTTTATAGATTTGGAGTAATTGGAAGTTGATTCGTGGGGCAAGCGTGTTGCATAGTAGCTTTCGGGCTAGTTTGAAGTAAGTAATGTCTTTAAATCCTGTCCTGAGAGTTAAGATGTTCCTTTTCAGGCAACTATTGAGTTGCGAAACTGCTTTTAAAGCATGTTTTATAGTATTACTAGGTTTTGATATATTTGGGTCGTAAGTCATGTTTGGGGCCTAGTGTCGATCTGTCTAACCCCTTGGGGGCTACTTTACTGATATTCCTCACTTATAAATTATGATTTTGCACTCAGTCTTTCTTGCTAAATTTTTTTTGACACTCAGAGTTTATTGATATTATTTCCTGAAATGAAATACTGTTTTGGGTCGAGAACCCTATTTATTTATGGCCCGAGTGGCATGTTGAGAGTGTCTGACTAAGTGAGGCCGAGGTCCAATATTGTGAGGATGTTATGATATGAGAGAGGCCGAGAGCCTGAGTGACTGATGCCATGATTTGTCTTGTTTATAGCGCTTGAGCTGTTGGAGCCCCTCCGGAGTCTGTACACACCCCCAGTGAGCGCAGGTACCTACTGAGTGCAAGTGTCGAGTGCTGAGTGATGAGTGATTGGGAGGCATGAGTGACAGTGAGGTTGCCCGAGGGGATGATGCTGAGTGACTGTTACTGAGGGATGGTGAGGTGCTGAGAGATTGATTATGAGAGATGAATTGGCCCGAGGGGCGGTTTTACAGTGATATTTTACTTAGTTTTGATTATGATTCGTTTCATCTTTCAAACTGATATTTTGGGGGGTTTTTACTGAGAAAAATTTGGAGAAATATACTTGTTCAAAGGCTTTTTATGGAAATTGGTTTTCAAACTTATGTATTAAATGTATACTTTATGGAGACTCAGTGTTTTACTATTTTATGGATTGGTGTTTTATGCTGTGTGTTTCTTATCTTCAGACTTAATTTATTTTCATTACTACTGAGTTGGCGTACTCATCATTACTCTCTGCATATCTATGTGCCGATCCAGGTACTGGTTCTGAGCAGTAGTCACTTGCGTTCGTTCGGCATCAGCTTTGGGATTTCGAGGTAGCTGTCTAGCGTCCACAACTTCTCCATTTCCCTTCCTTCATTAGTATTTAGTATTTTGTTCTGAGACATTGTTTTATGGCATTAGCAGTGTTAGTATAATTCTTAGATGCTCGTGATCAGTTGACTCCAGTTTTGGGGAATAGTTTAGACTGTTAGATTATTTATGTTTTGTTCAAGTGTTAGAGAAATCTTATAATTACTATGAAATATTATTAATGATTTGAGAAATTTTATTAAAAGAATTGTGTACTTATGTGATAGTGGCTAGCCTAGTTCCACGATAGGCGCCATCACGACTTGTTAGGATTTGGGGTCGTGACAAGTTTGTATCAGAGCTCTAGGTTACATAGGACTAAACGGTCATGAGCAGTTTAGTAGAGTATTGCGGATCGGTACGCCGACGTCTGTACTTATCTTCGAGAGGCTACAGAACTCTTAGGAGAAATCTCATTTTCTTGAATGCTTTCATGCCATTCTATTGGTCCTTGAAATCTAAACTATTGTTGTTTCATTCTCTCACAGATGGTGAGGACACGCGCTACTGATCAAAGTGACCAGACACCAGCCAAACCCACAAGGGGTCGAGACCGTGGTGGAGTTAGGGGACCAACCCATGCAGCAGCCGGGACAGTACCAGTGGATCCCCCTACTTTTCAGGATTAGGTTCCCACCGAGGGTGCTCCAGCGGGACAAGCCCAGGAACCGGTAGTGCCTATTGTCATTCCGGGTCTTCAGGAGACCCTGGCTCAGATCTTGACAGTGTGTACCCGTTTGGATCATGCAATTGCTATGTCTACTATTGCCGCTGCAACTCAGGCCGGGGGAGGCACTCAGACTCCAGCTGACCGGGCACTTGAGCAGGTTGTACAGGGTTTTCATGCACCGGGGGCAGTCCCAGCTCAGCCGATTGCCCAAGTTCATGACTACGAAGTCCCAGCTATGCCCGAGGATGAGCAGCGTAGGCTGGAGAAGTTCAGTAGACTTCAGCCTCCGACTTTCAGCGGCACAGAGGGTGAGGATGCCCAAGGTTTTCTAGATAAGTGCCAGTGGATACTCCGTACTGTTGGTATTTTGGAGACCAGTGGGGTCTCGTTTGCTACATTCCAATTTGCTGATGCTGCTTTCACTTGATGGGAGGCATTTGAGAGGCGTAGGCCGGTTGGTTCAGCACCCCTCACCTGGAAGCAGTTCTCCACGATCTTTTTGGAGAAGTATGTTCCTCAGTCCCACATAGAGGAGCAACTCATGAAGTTTGAGTAGCTGCGCCAAGGAGAGTTGTCAGTTACACAGTACGAGATGCGGTTTTTTGAGTTGGCTCGACATGCTTCTGAGTTAGTCCCTACTGATAGGGAGAGGATCAGGAGGTTTGTAGATGGTTTGACGTATCAACTTCAGATTTTGATGACCAGGGATAAAGTGTCTGGAGCTACATTTGAGCAGGTTGTTGACATTGCTCGGGAAATTGAGTCGGTTCGCAAGGAGGAGAGTGAGGAGAGGGAGGCCTCGAGGCCTCGAGGATCAGGTAGTTTCAGCGGTGGCCCTTCCAGAGGGCAGTTTCAGCACAACAGAGGTCGTCCATTTAGACCTCCTCATCCATCTGGCCCAGCTTATAGTGGCACATCTTCGGGGCAGGGTCCCCGCAGATCTCATCCGGGACATTCATCTTTTAGTGACCTTCCAGCCCAGAGCTCCTCTAGAGCATCATCATTCAGGGTTCTTCTATGAACCATTCATACGGTGGTTATCATGGTGACAGGGGTTCTCTTCAGTCCCCATCTCTAGCTCCAGGTAGTTTTTTCGAGTGTGGAGAGTTTGGACATGGGTGGAGACAATGTCCTCATCGTCCTGGTAGTTCATCTCAACAGAGGGTTCAGCCCTCAACTTCAGCCCCAGTCACTTCACCACCCACCCAGGCAGCTAGGGGTGGTGGTCAGGTAGCTAGAGGCCGCCCTAGAGGGGGAGGTCGAGCAGGTGGAGGCCAACCACGTATTTATGCACTCCTAGTTAGGCCTGATGCTATGGCTTCCGATACGGTGATTACAGGTACTATCTCAGTCGGTCACAGTGGTGCTTTGGCTTTGTTTGACCCTTGTTCCACGTACTCTTATGTTTTGTCATATTTTGCTCACTTTCTGAATATGCCTTGTGAGGCCTTAGTTACTTCTGTTCATGTTTCGACTCCGGTGGGCGATACTATTATTGTGGACCGTGTGTATCGATCGTGTATGATATCTATTAGGGGTTTGGAGACCCGAGTAGACTTGTTGTTACTCAGTATGGTTGATTTTGATGTGATACTAGGCATGGTTGGTTATCCCCATGTCATGTTATTCTTGATTGTCATGCTAAGACCATGACCCTAGCTATGCCCCGAGTTTCGAGAGTTGAGTGGAGAGGGCCTATAGAGCATGTGCCTAGCAGAGTGGTTTCGTATTTGAAGGCTTAGCGTATGGTTGAGAAAGGATGTGAATATTATCTTGCTTTTGTGAGGGATGTTAGTAGTGAGACTCCTTCCGTTGATTCTGTTCCGGTGGTCCGTGATTTTTTGGACGTGTTCCCTGCAGACCTGCCAGGCATGCCACATGACAGGGACATTGATTTTGTTATTGACTTGGTGCCAGGAACCCAGCCTATCTCTACTCCACCTTATCGTATGGCACCAACTGAGTTGAAGGAGTTGAAAGAGTAGCTTCAGGAACTCTTAGAGAAAGGGTTCATTCGGCCTAGTGTGTCACCTTGGGGTCCACCAGTGTTGTTTGTGAAAAAGAAGGATGACTCCATGCGCATGTGTATTGATCATAGGCAGCTGAATAAGGTTACGGTGAAGAACCGGTATCCTTTGCCCCGTATTGATGACTTGTTTGACCAACTTCAGGGAGATAGAGTTTTCTCTAAGATTGACTTGAGGTCCGGGTATCATCAGTTGAAGATTCGGGATTCTTACATTCCGAAGACTGCTTTCAGAACCAGATATGGTCATTATGAGTTTCTGGTTATGTCATTTGGGCTGACCAATGCCCTAGCCGCGTTGATGCAAATGATGAACAACGTATTTCATCCTTACCTTGATTATTTTGTCATTGTGTTCATTGATGACATCCTGGTGTATTCTCATAGCCAGGATGAGCATGCTCAACATTTGAGAGTTGTGTTATAGAGGTTGAGGGAGGAGAAACTTTATGCAAAATTCTCCAAGTGTGAGTTTTGGCTTGGTTCAGTAGCTTTCTTGGGGAACGTGGTGTCTAGTGAGGGTATTCAGGTTGATCCAAAGAAGATTGAGGCGGTGCAGAGTTAGCCCATACCGTCCTAAGATACAAAGATTAGGAGTTTCCTTGGTCTGGCAGGATATTACCGTCGCTTTGTGGATGGATTCTCTTCTATTGCTTCACAACTAACAAGATTGACCCAGAAGGGTGCTCCATTCAGATGGTCTAATGAGTGTAAGGAGAGATTTCAGAAGCTCAAGTCAGCATTGACCACAACTCCGGTATTGGTTTTGCCTACTGGTTCAGGTTCTTATACAGTCTACTGTGATGCTTCTAGAATTGGCTTGGGAGTGGTATTGATGCAGGACAGTAGGGTGATTGCCTACGTGTCTAGACAGTTGAAGGTGCACGAGAAGAATTATCCAGTACACAATCTTGAGTTAGTTGCCATTGTTCACGCCTTAAAGATTTGGCGCCATTATTTATATGGAGTGCAGTGTGAGATTCTCACCGATCATCGTAGTCTGCAATATTTCCTGAAGCAAAAGGACTTGAATTTGCGTCAGAGGAGATGGTTAGAGCTTCTCAAGGATTATGACCTCACTATTTTGTATCACCCGGGGAAGGCCAATCTAGTGGCCGATGCTTTGAGTCGCAGAGCCGAGAGTTCTGGAAGTCTAGCTTACCTTTCAGCAGTAGAGTAACCTTTAGCACTTGATGTTCAGGCTTTTGCGGGACAGTTGGTGAGATTAGATTTGCCAGAGCCTCCGCGGGTATTAGCTAGCATGGCTTCCCGGTCTTTTTTTTATGATCAGATTAGAGCACGACAGTATGATGACCGACACTTGTTAGTTCTTCAGGACAGGGTCTGTCGAGGTGATGCCAGGGATGTGACTATTGGTGATGACGGAGTTATGAGGATGCAGGGCTGTATTTGCGTGCTCAATGTGGAGGGACTTCGAGAGTTGATATTAGTAGAGGCCCACAGCTCACGATATTCCATCCATCCAGGTGCCGCGAAGATGTATCAGGATCTGAGACAACAGTATTGGTGGAGGCGGATGAAGAGAGATTTTGTTGAGCATGTAGCACGGTGTCTCAACTGCCAACAGGTCAAGTATGAGCACCGGAGACCAGGTGGGTTACTTCTGAGGTTAGATATTTCGGAATGGAAGTGGGAGCGGATTACCATGGACTTTGTAGTTGGGCTTCCACGTACTTTGAAGGGTTTTGATGTTATTTGGGTCATTGTGGATCGGTTGACCAAGCCCGCGCACTTTATTCCTGTTGGTACTACTTATACTTCAGAGAGGTTAGCTGGAATCTACATCAGGGAGATTGTCCGATTGCACGGAGTTCCGGTATCTATTATTCTGACAGAGGTACTCAGTTAACGTCTCAGTTTTAGAGGGCCGTGCAGAGAGGTATGGGTACTCAGGTAGAGTTGAGCACAACATTTCATCCTCAAATCGATGGGCAGTCGGAAAAGACTATTCAGATTTTGGAGGACATGTTGCATTCCTGTGTGATTGATTTTAGGGGTTCATGGGATCAGTTTCTGCCATTCGCGGAGTTTGCATATAATAATAGCTACCAGTCCAGTATTCAGGTGGCTCCGTATGAGGCTTTATATGGTAGGAGGTGTAGATCTCTGGTTGGTTGGTTCGAGCCCGGTGAGTCCAGGCTGTTAGGCACAGATTTGATTCAGGATGCGCTGGATAAGGTGAAGTTGATTCAGGAGCGATTTCGCACGGCGCAGTCTAGGCAGAAGAGTTATGCGGACCGAAAGGTCCGGGGTGTGTCTTTTATGGAAGGTGATAAGGTAATTCTGAAGGTATCACCCATGAAGGGTGTTATGAGGTTCGAAAAGAGGGGAAAGCTGAGTCCCCGGTTTATTGGTCCTTTTGAGGTACTTCAGAAGATTGGAGAGGTGGCTTATAGACTTGCCTTGCCACCCAGCTTATCAAGTGTGCATCCAGTATTCCATGTGTCGATGCTCCGGAAGTATGTTGGTGACCTATCTCATGTTTTAGACTTCAACACAGTTCAACTCAAGGATGATATGTCATATGAGGTTGAGCCAGTGGCCATTTTGGGTCGTCATGTTAGAAAGCTGAGGTCTAAAGATATAGCTTCAGTAAAGGTACAGTAGAGAGGCCAGCCATTGGAGGAGGCTACTTGGGAGACCGTGTGGGATATGCAGAGAAGATATCCTCACTTGTTTGAGACTCCATATATGTTTCTAGACCCGTTCGAGGACGAACGTTTGTTTAAGAGGGGGAGAATGTAACGACCCGACCAGTCGTTCCATAGAATCTGCATTATATTTACTATTTTTGCCTTGTCGTAGGTTGGTTATACTGTTTATGATGTGTTAGAGTTGGTTGGCTCGGATTCAGAATGGGTGTAGTGATAATTGAGACACTTAGTCTCTAAAAATAGCTTTATAGTTGGAAAAGTCAATTGGGATTTGACTTATTGGTAAACAATCTCGGAATGCGGATTTTATGGCGCATATAGCTTCATTAGGTGATTTGGGACTTAGGAGCGAGTTCAGAATATTTTTGTGATGTCCGGTGTAGAATTAGGCTTGAATTGGCGAAAGTTAGTTTTTGGTGATTTCCGATCGGCAGTGGAAATAGGCTATCAGGGTCAGAATGGAATTACAGAAGTTGAAACAGGTTCATAACGTCATTTTGGATATGTCTACAAAATTTCAAGTCAATCGGAGGTGTTTTGGATAGTTTCGGCGTCGTTGGTGGAATTTAGGAATTTCAAAGTTCATAGGCTTGAATTTGATGTGATTTTGATGTTATTTTGGGTGTTCCGAGAGTGCAAATAAGTTTGAATGATCATTTAAGATGTGTTGGTATATTTGGTTGGGGTCCAGAGTGGCTCGGGATTGATTTCGGATGGTTAACGAGAATTTTGGAGTTGGAAAAATGCAGCTTTCAGCTGCTGGTGTGATTTTACTGTTGTAACCGCACCTGCGGATGGGGAACCACAGGTGCGGGTCCGCGGGAGAGGAGAAAGGCTCCATAGGTGCGAAAGTTGGCCAGCCCAGGGAAAAGGCGCAGGTGCAGAAACTTGATCGCACCTGCGAGGTCGCAGGTGCGGAAGTGGAGCCGCAGGTGCGGAGATTGACTGGTTAATGAAAAACCGCAGGTGCGGTCCACCTGAGCGCAGGTGCGGACCGCAGGTGTGAGAATTTGGTCGCAGGTGCGAAAAGCCTAGGCAGAAAAGTATAAAAAGGGGACATCACAATTTTTAACCCTTTTTTCACCATTGTTGTGCGGGTTCCGAGCTTTTTGAGGATTTTCGGAAGGGAAAACGTTTGTTCTTCATTGAAGTAAGATTTTTGGACTTATTAACTCGATTATGTGTGATTAAAGACCTTGTTAACAATCTTGAGTTTAAGAGACCTTTTAGAGGTGATTTGAGGGGTCATTTGGACTTCGATTTCAGAGTTCTTTAAATGTGACTCGTGAGATGATGAGGATCGTTTGGGTATAAATTTTGTCGAATTACGAGACGCGGGCCCGAGGGTCGGGTCTTGGATAATTTTTGGTTTTGTGCTTAAAAATTGATATCTTTCGATTGGGTATCATCCCCTCAGCATAATTTGATGTAAAAAATGTGATCTTTATAGATTTGGAGCAATTGGTAGTTGATTCGAGGGGCAAGCGTGTTACAGAGT
Organism: Nicotiana undulata; assembly: GCA_005239495.1. NCBI lineage: Eukaryota > Viridiplantae > Streptophyta > Magnoliopsida > Solanales > Solanaceae > Nicotiana > Nicotiana undulata. The sequence continues at coordinate 3,056 of ML243937.1, read as the reverse complement.
AGCTTTTCGGGCTAGTTTGAAGTAAGTAATGTCTTTAAATCCTTTCCTGAGGGTTTGAAACCCCGGACTTTACATCCTTTCACGGTTTTGGAGTGACGCACACACTGGATGACGAATGTGGGGCGTGCACGAATTGCAAATTTGGAAATATGTTCCTTTTTAGGAAACTATTGAGTTGTGAAACTGCTTTTAAAGCATATGTTTTATAGTATTACTATGTTTTGATATATTTGGGTCGTAAGTCATGTTTGGGGCCTAGTGCCAATCTGTTCTAACCCCTTAGGGGCTACTTTACTGATATCCCTCACTTACAAATTATGATTTTGCACTCAGTCTTTCTTGCTAAATTTGTTTTGACACTCAGAGTTTATTGATATTATTTCTTGAAATGAAATACTGTTTTGAATCGAGAACCCTGTTTATTTATGGCCCGAGTGGCATTGTAATGACCCGACCGGTCGTTTTGCGTATTAGGACCCCGTTCCCCTAAAAACAACTTTCCATAGCGGCTTCTCGAGATTTATGACTTGCGGGGACGGGTGATTCAGGATTTGGAAGTGTTTAGAGTGCTATAGGAACACTTGGTTCCTTAAGGATGGCTTTTTGGCCAGATTTGACTTCGATCAACATTTTTAGCAAACGACCTCAGAATTTAGTTCTGATAGTTTCAATAGCTTCGTATGATGATCTCGGACATAGGCGTACGTTCAGAATGGGTTTTCGATTACCCGGGAGCATTTCGGCGCCCAATATAGAAATACGGATTTCCTTAAGTTTTAAATTTGGTTTGGAACATGATTTTATGTTATTGAGGTCCAAACGGAATTCCGAGACTGGTAATAGTTTCGTTATGTCATTTATGACTTGCCTGCAAAATTTGGTGTCATTCCGAGTAGTATAGGTCGGTCCGGCGCATGGTTATGGAATCAAGAACTTGGAGTTCTTAAGTTATGATTCTAGGGGTTTTGGGGTGTGATTTTTAGTTTTAGCGTTGTTTTGAGTGTTCCGAAGGCTCCAGCGAGTCCGTATTATGATTTAAGACTTGTTGGTATATTTGGACAGGGGCACGGGTGGGCCCAGGTGCCTCTCGGGCACCATTCAGGTCTAAAAACCAGCTGATGCAACTGCTGGTGCACCTGATCTGGTGTGACCGCAGGTGCGGTTGCCCAGTCGCAGGTGCAGGAGCGCTCCTGCGGTCCCAAGCATCGCAGGTGAGGCCTTCCTTTCTCACAGGTGCGGCAAAAGGTCCGCAGGAGTGGAATCGCTGTTGCGGTCATCCCTCCGCAGGTCCGACCCCAGCCCCTCTTGCCCAGTTCCTCAGGTGCAAGCCCCAGCTCGCCGGTGCGAGACCGCAGGTGCGGTCCTTGAGCCGCAGGTGCGAAAACACCATAGGCCAGGCATTGTGTTCTTTTTAATATGGGAATCTTCATTTTCTTCTCATTTTTCCACCATTTGGGAGCTTGGAAGCTTGGGAAAGGGGGTTCCACGACCTAACGACTGAAGAGGTGTGTTAATCCTACCCTAGTACTAGTTAAATACATGAATTACTAATTTAATTAGCTACTAAATCATTGAAAAATCAAGAGTTGGGTAGTAACTTAGGGTTCTTGAGGGATTTTGGTGAATTTCTCATTTATTGTTATAAAATCAAGTAGAAATCATATATTANCCCGGGATCGAAATTTGGGAATTCTTCAAGAATGTTAAATTATTGAGTAAATAGGATAATTTCCCTTCCTTGAGCTTGAATTGATATCATTGTACCATATTTGGCTAGTTGCGAGTCCTCGGGTGTAGAGATTCGGAGTCGGGCGCATCCTTGGTCCGAGGGGTAGATTCGACACGAGTGAGTCTCCTTTCTAACCTTGTAAGAGGGAATTGTCCCCCTAGATGATTTAAATGCTATGTGTACTTGTTTGGGGGCTATGTACGCACCAAGTGACGAGAGTTCGTACGTGGCGACTATTATTGTTATCTCCGGGTAGTTAGGCCTGCAACATGCCTTATATTTTCCCTGAAATGACCTATATGTTATGAACACCTATTGTGTGTAGTAGTGTTTTCTCTAAGATTTTGTGGCATTTGACTTGAAAGGTAATTGTACATATATGGGATCGGGTCGTACGCCACGGCGGACTTGAAAGGTAATTGTACATATATGGGATCGGGCCGTACGCCACGACGGATTTGAAAGGTAATTGTACATATATGGGATCGGGCCGTATGCCACGGCGGATTTGAGAGGTATTTGTGTGTGTATATATATATATATATATATATATATATACATGGGATCAGGCCGTACGCGACGGTGGATTTGGAGAGTACTTTTAATATATATATATGGGAGCGGGCCGTACGCCACGACAGATTGAAAGATATTGACTTGACAGATACTTTGAAAAACGGAAAGTGTACATTGTTGTTTAATTTCAGTAGCTACTTGGATTTCTGTACTTGTTATGTATTTGCTACTCACTGCCCTACCTGCCTACTGTATTTCATTATATCATGTCGTATGTTATATTATTGGACCTTAGTGAGTGTCAAGTCGACCTCTCGTCACTACTTCTTCGAGATTAGACGGGATACTCACTGGATACATATTATTTATGTACTCATGGTTCACTTCTGTACTTAACTATACAGGTTTTGAGGCTGGTGCATGTGATTATGAGACTGGAGCTAGATATTGAGCGTAGCGGACCTGACTTCACGGTGAGCTGCTTCTTCTGGCAATCCCCAGCAGCACCATGGAGTTTCATTTACTTTTGTTTCCCGTCTATTTATTAAGACATTGGGATTGTATATTCTATCTTTTGGTTATCCTGTTAGTATTCCCGTGACACTCGTGACACTAGTTCCCGACACACACATAATGGGTATTTTTGGATTTTGGGCTGTATATATACATGTTGGTGTACTAGCACACGCTTATTTATGCCTATTATATATATCTACCACTGAGTTATCATCTTTAGATATCATGCTTACTGTCATGGGCGGCTTTCCATCCATGCCCCATGACCCCTTGGACGCGCCCCGTGGTGTCCTAG
>ML243936.1:0-22947 GCA_005239495.1 Nicotiana undulata | reverse complement strand
CCCTTATCTATCATATCAGACCGAGGTACTCAGTTTACCTCCCATTTTTGGAGAGTGTTTCAGAGAGAGTTGGGCACTCAAATTGAGTTGAGCACAGAATTTCATCCTCAGACGGACAGACAGTCCGAGCGCACTATTCAAATTTTAGAGGATATGTTGTGGGCATGTGTTATTGATTTTTGTGGCTCATGGGATCAGTTCTTACCTTTAGCAGAGTTTGCCTACAACAACACTGACCAGTCGAGCATTCAGATGGCTCCGTATGAGGCGTTGTATGGTAGGCGATGTCGGTCTCCAGTTGGATGGTTTGAGCCCGGGGAGGCTAGATTATTGGGTTTTGAGTTAGTCCAGGATGCCTTGGATAAGGTGAAGATCATTCAGGATAGGCTTCGTACAGCTCAGTACAGGCAGAAGAGTTATGCAGATCGTAGAGTTCGAGAATTGGCTTTCATGGTAGGAGACCAGGTGTTCCTTCGAGTGTCGCCTATGAAGGGCGTGATGAGATTCGGAAGGAAGGGCAAGTTGAGCCCTAGGTACATTGGTCCATTTGAAATTTTAGATAAGGTAGGAGAGGTGGCCTACAGACTTTCCTTGCCACCGCATTTATCAGCAGTGCATCCAGTGTTTCATGTATCCATGCTCTGGAGGTATATTGCAGATCCGTCTCATGTTCTAGATTTCAGCGGTGTCCAATTGGACAAGGATCTGACTTATGAGGAGGAGCCAGTGGCCATATTAGATAGGCGGGTTCGCCAGTTGAGGTCGAAGAGTTATCCTTCGGTCCGTGTTCAGTGGAGGGGTCAGCCTGCCGATGCAGCTACTTGGGAGTCCGAGCCCGATATGAGGAGTCGTTACCCCCATCTTTTCTCAGACTCAGGTATTTCTCTATGTCCGTTCGAGGACGAACGTTTGTTTTAGAGGTGGAGATTGTGATGACCCAAGAGGTCGTCCTAAGTAATTCCAGCTAAATCTGTGTTCCGAGGCCTCGAAAGCCTCTGTTAATCTCACCTAGATATGCATGCGCAGCCCGGGCAGGTAGCCGGGAAGCTTCCATGTGAAAATTTGATAAAAATAGGATTTTTGAATTGAATAATTGAATAAAGTTGACTTCAGTCAACATTTTTGGTAAACGGACCCGGACCCGAACCCGTGATTTGATGGTCCTGGAGGGTTTGTAGGAAAATATGGGACTTGGGAGTATGCCCGGAATCGAATTTCGAGGTCCCAAGCCCGAGAAATGAATTTTTAAAGAAAATTGTTTTCAGGAAAAAATAAAGGATTGTGAAAATGAGTAATTGTGTGAAAGCCGTGTTACCGGGCCCGTATTACGATTCTGGAGCTCGGAACAGGTTTATTATATGTTATTTGTCCTATCTGTGAAATTTGGTGTAAAACGGACTTGATTTGATTGATTTCAGATCAAAATGAGGAAAATTGGAGTTAATGAAGTTTTGAGGTTTTTAAAGAACTTGAAATTTGGCTTGAAAGGTGATTTTATGATCCTGAGGTTCGAATGAAATTCCGAGACGGGGAATAGTTCTGTCGTGTCATTTATAACTTGTTTGCAAAATTTGAAGCCATTCCGAGTAGTTTAGGCCGGTTCGGCGCATTGAAGTGAATCCTAGAATTTCAAGTTCTTAAGTGTTGAATTTAGGGGTTTTGGAGGATGATTTTGAGGTTTAGCATTGTGTTGAGTGTTCCGGGGGCTCGAGCAAGTCTGTTTAATGATTTGGGACTTGTTGGTATTTTTGGACGGGGGCTCGGGTGGGCCTAGGTGCCTCCCGAACCCCGCACGAGGCCAAGAAACTAGCAAAAATCAATGTTGGTGCACAGCAGCTGGTGTGACCGCAGGTGCGGTTGCCCAGCCGCAGGTGCGGGACCGCTCCTGCGGTCCCAGCCTCACAGGTGCGATCCCCAGCCCCCTTGCCCAAAGTCCGCAGGTGCGAGACCCAGGCCGCAGGCACGGGACCTTAGGTGCGGTCCAGCCTTCGCAGGTGCGACTTCCATCGCAAGCGCGACCTTTCCTCCGCAGGAGCGGGACCGCTGGTGCGGCTCCCAACTCCGCAGGTGCGAGCCCAGGGTCCCATGCCCTTTTCCGCATGGGCGATGGATTTCTCGCAGGCGCGATACCGCACCTGCGGTCCTAAGGTCGCAGGTGCGGAAACCCCTGTTGGCAGCCCCTCTTAAATGTCCAAAATTTCGGGTTTTCTTCACTTTTATCCATCTTCAAACTCCATTAGAGAGCATCCAAGCTTGGGAAGCACCTTCCACGACCACCCACTGTAAGAGGTAAGTTAAACCCCATAAACTTCTAGTTTTAACATTAATTCCTAGTTAAATCCACCTACCAAATCATCTAAAAATCATAGAATTAGGTAGTAAACTTTAGGGTTCTTGGGGATTTTGTGATTTTCCATGTTAGGCCATGAATTCTTGTATAAATTACATAACTTCGATCCTTAGACTCCGGGTAATTGATTCCTTCATGAATTTTCGAAAATCTGAACATGTGGGCCCGGGGTCGAATTTTAGTATCCTTGGCAGAATAGTAGGAAATGTATAATTTGGCTTGGGAATTGGTTTGTTGAGTATTTATTGATGTAATAAATCCATTATGTCTAGATATTACCGATTCGAAGTTGGATTCTAGAGGAAAGGCGGTGATTGAGGCTTGACTTGCATTTTCTTTGGAGCCGAGGTAAGTGTTTGGCTTAACCTCAGCTTGAGGGAGTAGGTATAGAGTCTTATTTGCTATGTGTAACTCATGTCCAACGTATAGGCGTGGTTACGAGTGCCTTTGTGTTGCGGGCAAGCATGCCCGTGAGTCATTTGTGATGAAACTTACTGTGTTCTTAATATTCTCCGCACTATGAGTAATTGATGAATTAAAAAGTGATACCTTGATGTTTGTTTCATGACGTGGAGAGTTATTGAGTTATTTGTTTCAGTTAAGGCTTACATCGTTGAAATTGTATTTCTGATGCGAGGTTGGTTATTGCTGAGACCCCTGTCGGGCCTTTTGTTGAGTTTGTAATTGATGATTTCCCCTTGCCGGGGTAATAGAACTGTATTGAGTATTTCCATGCACTTNTATGCATTCACATTATGTTGTTGCTTTGTTTTATTATATATGCACGAGGGGACATTCCGTGCCGAGTGAATATGAGGTTATGCACGAGGGGACATTCCGTGCCGAGTGATTGTGAGGTTATGCACGAGGGGACATTCCGTGCTGAGTGTTATTATATATGCACAAGGGGACATTCCGTGCCGAGAGATTGTGAGGTTATGCACGAGGGGACATTACGTGCCGAGTGTTATTATATATGCACGAGGGGACATTCCGTGCCGAGTGATTGTGAGGTTATGCACGAGGGGACATTCCGTGCCGAGTGTTATTATATATGCACGAGGGGACATTCCGTGCCGAGTGATTGTGAGGTTATGCACGAGGGGACATTCCGTGCCGAGTGTTATTATATATGCACGAGGGGACATTCCGTGCCGAGTGATTGTGAGGTTATGCACGAGGGGACATTCCGTGCCGAGTGTTATTATATATGCACGAGGGGACATTCCGTGCCGAGTGATTGTGAGGTTATGCACGAGGGGACATTCCGTGCCGAGTGTTATTATATATGCACGAGGGGACATTCCGTGCCGAGTGATTGTGAGGTTATGCACGAGGGGACATTCCGTGCCGAGTGTTATTATATATGCACGAGGGGACATTCCGTGCCGAGTGATTGTGAGGTTATGCACGAGGGGACATTCCGTGCCGAGTGTTATTATATATGCACGAGGGGACATTCCGTGCCGAGTGATTGTGAGGTTATGCACGAGGGGACATTCCGTGCCGAGTGTTATTATATATGCACGAGGGGACATTCCGTGCCGAGTGATTGTGAGGTTATGCACGAGGGGACATTCCGTGCCGAGTGTTATTATATATGCACGAGGGGACATTCCGTGCCGAGTGATTGTGAGGTTATGCACGAGGGGACATTCCGTGCCGAGTGTTATTATATATGCACGAGGGGACATTCCGTGCCGAGTGATTGTGAGGTTATGCACGAGGGGACATTCCGTGCCGAGTGTTATTATATATGCACGAGGGGACATTCCGTGCCGAGTGATTGTGAGGTTATGCACGAGGGGACATGTCGTGCCTTTTGCTGTTCATTATCTGTTGAGAAGTTAAATTTCTGCCTTTGTTTTTACATCTCAGTTATTACCCTGTTCTACCGTGCTAGCATTTTGTTACCCCTTTTACCCCCAGTATGTATTCCCCGTATCTGTCTTCCTTGCTTATTTCTGTCGTTATTTTTCATGTTATTGTATAAAAATTGCACAGGTACATATATTATTGTTGGTCCTAGCCTCGTCACTACTTCGCCGAGGTTAGGCTCGACACTTACTCAGTACATGGGGTCGGTTGTACTGATGCTACACCTGCACTTCTTTATGTTGTGCAGACTACGCAGCCGGACCCGGTGATCACTGACGGCCGGAGCTTCACTCAGTTCATACAGGGACATCGAGGTAGACCCGCAGACGTTCGTGGGCCTTGGCGTCACCTTCTACTCTTCACTTTCAGCTCTGTCTTACTTTATATTTCAAAGACAGTCCTATGTACTTATTTTCAAACCTTTTGTTTTTAGTAATCTCTTAGACAGTTCGTGAGTATGTGACACCAGTTCTGGGATTTGTATATGGGTTTTATTTCGAAATTGCTATGTTATCTTTTGGTTATTTGTTAAATTTCACATTGCGGGCCTTCGATGTCTTAGTTAACTTGTTCGTTTTAGTTGTTATGAGTTTTACTTAGTTTAATCGTTGGCTTGTCTAGCGGGTTCACTGTTAGTCGCAGTCATGGCCCGAAGGTGGGATTTCGGGTCGTGACAGGTTTGCATAAAAAAGCCAATGAAGAGCGAATTTAACCTTTGCAATTTCAGCATTTAAAGTTTTCAAACCATCACCGACAATTAAATGGTAAATGTGACAAATACATCTAACATGGAAAATATTACTAAATGCAGGACTTATGTAGTTGTAAGATAGCCTATAGCATTAGTGTTATTAGAAGCATTATCCATTGAAATTGCCATTATTTTATCTTGAATGCAAAAATATCTACAAATATCATGAACTGTCTTAGCAATAAACTTACCTGTGTGACTAGAAGTAATTATTCTATAAGCAATAATGCGCTTTTGCATTATCCATTCATCATCAACCCAGTGAGTGGTAACAGTTAAATAATCACAGTCATTACCACTCTTACCAATATCAGTAGTAATAGAAATGCGATTACTAATATGAGTAAATAAATAGCGCAAATATTGTTCATATTCATGTTTATATTTATAAATATCAGACTTTACGGTTGTGCGAGGCCATCCTTTATAAGTAGGATTAAAAATTCTTCTAATATAATGGACAAAGTGAGGGTTAGAGGGAAAACTATATGGTAAGCACATAACAGTAACCATTTTTGCCAATTCTTCACGATCTTTATTCGGATCGTAATATAAAATGCCACCGGTAACTGTGTTAATTCCCGGTTGAACTAGATTTGACCCGGTACTAGGGTTAACCTGAGTACCTACACTTGTCCTCTCTTGTTGAGCTCTCATTTGTTGAAATCTAATTTTAGCATCCGGGTGTTTCAATATGTGTCTACTCAAACTACCCGTACCTCCACGGTGGTCATTAAATATATGAGACATCAACAGCCCACAAGTTTTACACTTAGCCTTATTTTGATCTCTTAATTGAGTAAAAAAATGCCAAACAAGAGATGTTTCGCTCCGTTTAGCACGTTCTCTATTAAAAGTAGGGGTTACTACAGGAGGGTCAACCGGGGCATCATTTGGATTATTATCAGTTTGGTTAACAAAAGGACTAGTAGGTGTATCATCTAAATCGGGTTGAGTTTCATCTAAATCATCATTTTCCTCATAATTTTCATCGATAGTTGTATTACCATAAAGAGTATTCATATATTCATCATTTAATTGTGAACCTGGTGTAAGATCATGTATAAACTGACTATCAGTAAATTGAAAACAAGGGTTATCACTATCAAGAATAATAGGTGGGGGAGGACGGGTAATAGATCTACGTGGGGGTCGGGGAGCCGGGGGAGGAGTAGTAGCTTGGCCACTAGATTCACCGACTTTAGATTTTCCCTAACCACTAAACATTTTTTTCAAAGAAAAGGCCATATTAATTATAATTATACAAACTAAGACAAACAAAACTATAATATTAAAACTTAAGAGTTGGAACGAGTTTACCGAATTGACGAACAACTTCTTGAAAATTGTATAATGTTGAAGACTTGAATACTTCAATTCACCAACTTCACAATTTTTCACAATTTGCAATAATAGAGTAAGCAATAGTAGAAGAAACTTAGAGAGAGATTGATGATTTTGTGAGTAAAAATGAAAGAATGAGGGGGTATTTATAGTTGAGAAAAGGGAAAAAGTGTAATTATAAAAAGTTTGGGGGCCAAATGGCTATTTTATAAACATGCCAAAAGGCCTTTTTTTTTTAAAAAAAAAAATTATTTTTTATTTTTTACAGTTGGGCCCGCTTGGCCCGGCCCAGGCCCGCCTGCTTGGCCCGGGCTCACGGGTTCAAAGTGAAGAACCGGCCCCCCACGGGCCTAAAGCCCCCCCAAGCCTGGGCCCCCCACGGGCCGGCCCGTTTAGCCCGCGGGCCCGGGCCGGGCCTGGCCCCCCTTAGGTCTGGCTTGCATTTTTTAGCCACGCTTCTGCAAGAAAGGCTTCGATTTACGAGCATTGGATGACTAGGGAAACATCGCATTTTTGATGACTAACTTTCCGTGAAGGGTTCGCATTTGCGATGTTCACAATTGCGACATCTACAACTGGTAAAAGAGGGGGAAATGGGAATTAGCTCATTTCTTTAAAACTCTCAATCCTAAACACCCTAGAGGCGATTTTCCAAAGAGATTTTCTTCTTAAATTGATTGGTAAGCAACTTTCATCTATTTCTTCTCAATTACCCATTATATTTCATAAGTTTTCAAACATTAAATCTAGGAGTTTCATGGTAGTAATTAGGGATTTGGGAAGCTAGAGATTTTTATAAATATCGGATTAAGACCTCTAATCGAGGTCAGATCTCGAAACTAATTACATAACCGGGCTGGGGGTAAATGGGTAATCGAGTTTTGGTCTGAATCTCGAGTTTTGACCCAGCGAGCCCGGGGTTGACTTTTGTTGACTTATTGAGAAAAGTGTAAAGGTCTTAACTTTATGTATTGTAATTTATTCTCCTAGCATTATTTGATGTTGTTGAGTCGATTTTGGTTAGATTCGATTGGTTTGGAGGCGGATTTTTAGAGGAAAGGCCCCGGTACAGCCTTAAATTGCTTGCGGAGCGAGGTAAGTGTTGGGTCTAACCTTGATTTGAGGGAATTAGGAACCCCTGAGTTATGTGCTATGTGAATTACATGTGTACCGGAGTATATGCGAGGTGACGAGTGTATATACGTCGTCAAAATACAAGTTTCCATGTTTTTTCGTATTTCATTAATTATTTATTCCATGTGTTAAATGTTATATGCTTTAATTGCTTCCTATGTCTTAATTTGCTACTTTTCATTCATTATTTCGTATTAAATGTTATGTTCTCCCATGCTTCCATGATTAAACTGATACTTGTCTTAATTGCCTTACTTGTGCACTTTAATTGTGTTTCTTGATTTGGTACGAGTTTTCCCTTATAGCTTTGCTTTCATATTCCTTATTCGTAGAGCTTCTTGTTAATTAAGTTGTAGAATTTATTACATTTGTTGATACGAGGAATCAGGTTGCACGTTGCAACAAGTGGAATAAGGGAGGATTGATATGGTGAAATAAGGGAGGATTATGATAATTACTCTGATTATATGGTGGGATCGGGTTGCACACCGCAACAGGTGAAATAAGGGGAGATTGATATGGTGAAATAAGGGAGAATTATGATATTGACTTTCATTATATGGTGGGATCGGGTTGTGCGCCGTAACGGTTATGTATTTTCTATTCCTTGTCGTATTGTGTTGGCTTCAGTACTTTCGTACGATATTCTGAGGATTGGTATTTCTTGTTTTATTTGTAGAGGATTGAGTTTATTTCCATGAGTTAACCGCTTTATTTTCCTATATTTCCTTTCTTGTCATTATTATTATACTACATATAAGTTAATGTAAGTGAACCGCCTTAGCCTCGTCACTACTTCGTCGAGGTTAGGCCCGACACTTACAGAGTACATAGGGTCGGTTGTACTCATACTACACTCTGCACTTCTTGTGCGGACTTTGGAGTCGGTCCCAGCGGCAGTCAGAAGATTGCTCGAATTGGACATCTGACGAAGACATGAGGTACAGTTGCTCGGCGTTCGCAACCTTGAAGTTCCCTTATAATTTATCCCAGTTGTTTACTTCTTTTCATATAGGTTTACTTTAATTCAGACCATTGCATGTATTATTATAGCCACTTGTGCACTTGTGACACCAGTTCTGGGTTGTATGTAGATATTTCTGTTGTTATGACTTTTCACACTTTATTTCAGTTCTATTACAGTTATTTCAGTTTAATTGGCATAAGTTAAGTTGGTTGTTAAAAATGTCTTAAACTATTCTAACGTTGGCTTGCCTAGCAAGTGAAATGTTAGGCGTCATCACGGTTCCGAGGGTGGAAATTTCGCATCGTGACAAGTTGGTATCAGAGCCCTAGGCTGCTTAGGCCTCACGAGTCATGACCAAGCTTAGTAGAGTCTGGAGGATCAGTATGGATATGTTTGTACATATCTTCTAGAGGCTATGGAGTTTAGGAAAAATATCACTTCTTTCTTACTCTATCATGCCATTTTTATTTTATCATTGATGATTGAATCCTTCCATTCTTGTTCTCATGTAGATGGCGAGAACACGCACTGCATCTACAGCTAGACAGGAGCTAGATCCCCCAGTGGAAGATACGACCAGGGACAGAGGTCGAGGCCAAGGTCGCACTAGAGGCCGAGGCAGAGGTAGAGCTTAGCCTAGAGCTCGAGCAGCAGCACCCGCAGTGTAGCCTCAGGTGGATTTTGAGGAGGAGGTTCCAACTCAGATTGTGACCATCGGACTAGCTCAGGTCCTGGAGGGGTTCATAGACACTCTAGTGCTTCAAGACACTCTAGTCTGTTTGGTGGCCCTTATAGAGAGTGTGGCCCAGACCGGCACATTCCCGATGGCACCAGCCGTCTCTCGGGATGGGGGAGGAGCACAAACTCCCTCTACTCACACTCCGGAGTAGATGGCTTCCTAGTATCAGACTCCAGCATCCCCGCCAGTTGGGGTAGCTTAGCTAGTTGTTGCAGCATAGACCGGTGATAGGTCCGCTTTGTCTTCTAAGGTCATGTTGAGGTTGGACAAGTTTACCAATCTCTTTCCTATTCATTTCAATGGTGCATCTTCTGAGGACCTACGAGATTTTTTGGATTGTTTCCACGAGGTGTTGCGCAACATGGGTATAGTTGAGACCAATGGAGTCGATTTTGTAGCATTTCAGATGACGGGTTCTGCTAGGAGATGGTGGAGAAATTATATGTTGACTAGACCAACGGGGTCGCCTGCACTTACCTGTAGTAGTTCTCACAGCTATTTCTTGAGAAGTTAATCCTTGTCACCCTGATAGGGGAGTACCGCAACCAGTTTGAGCGGCTTCAACATGGTGGTATGACTGTCACCAGTACGAGACTCGATTTGTGGACCTAGCTCACCATGTCACTATCATGCTTCCTACTGAGAGGGAGAGAGTGAGGAGATTTATTGATGGGCTCACTTACACTATGAGGTTGCAGATGGCCAAGGAGACCAGAAGTAATATTTCTTTCTAGAAGGCCGTAGATATTGCTAGGCGAATCAAGATGGTTCGTGCTCAGGAGAGGGGGACGGTGTCTGATAAGAGGCCTTATCATTCAGGTGATATCAGTGGAGCCTTGTCTGGAGGTAAGGGTACCTTTGGTAGAGGCCATTCTCCCAGACCATTTCATTCAGTGCATCAAGCATCTCACAGTTCTTCGTAGAACCGTGGTCCTATGTGCCTAATTTTGGATAGCTATATTACGGTGCACCATCAGCTCCTATTAGTGAACCTCTAATTCAGAGCCATCACCATGGTTTTCCTGCTCATTCAGGTCAGCTTCAGCTTCAGCATCCGCAACAGCAGGATGGATGTTTTGAGTGTGGTGGTATATATCACATCAGGAGATTATATTTTTGAGATTATTGGGCGGCATGCCACATCAGAGTTCTCGTTCCCTAGTTCCAGCACCAGTTTCTCCACCGCCCACTCAACAAGCTAGAGGCAGGGGTCAGGTAACTAGAGGTGGAGGTCAGACCGTTAGAGGTGGAGGTCAGGCCGTTAGAGATGTAGGCCAGTCAGTTAGAGGCATCTCGGAGATGTAGTTAAAAGTTGTAGGGGCCAGCCCCAATGTTAGGCTTTCTCATCTAGGCCTGAGGCCGAGTCATCTGACGTCGTCATCACATGTCTTGTTCTAGTTTGCCATAGAGATGATTTAGTTCTATTTCATCTGGGATCTACTTATTCCTATGTGTAATCCTATTTTGCTTTATATCTAGTTGTGCCTCGTGATTCTTTGAGTGCTCCTTTGTATGTGTCCACGCATGTGGGAGATTCTATTGTTGTAGATCGTGTATATCGCTCGTGTGTGGTTACTATTGGGAGTCTTGAGACTAGCATAGATCACTTACTTCTTGATATGGTAGATTTTGATGTTATCATAGGTATGGATTGGTTGTCACCTTATCGTTCTATATTGGACTATCACGCCAAGAAGGTGAACTTAGCCATGCCGGGTTGCCTTGATTAGAATGGAGAGGGACTCCTGGCCATTCTACCAGCGGGGTTATCTCTTATGTGAAGGCTCGGTGTATGGTCGAGAAGGGGTGTCTAGATTATTTGGATTGTATTTGCGATTCTAGTGCAGAGGTTCCTTCCATGGATCAGTACAAGTTGTTTGTGAGTTTCTAGAGGTGTTTCCAGCATATCTGTCGGGGATTCCACCCAACATAGATATTGACTTCTATATCGATTTGGATATGAGCACTCAACCCATTATTATTCTGCCATACTATATGACCCCAACGGAGTTGAAGGAATTGAAGGAAAATTGCACGATTTGCAAGATAAGGGCTTTCTTTGAGCTAGATCTCGTCTTCGGGTGCGCCTGTGTTATTCGTGAAGAAGAAAGACGGGTCGATGAGGATGTGTGTAGACTATCGGGAGTTGAACAAGGTCACTATCAAAAACAAGTATCCGTTGTCTAGGATTGATGACTTATTTGATCAGTTTCAGGATGCCAAAGTATTTTCAAATATTGATTTGAGGTCTAGCTACCATCAGTTGAGGATTAGGGCATCCGACGTCCCTAATACGGCTTTTTGGACTCGGTATTGATGAAGGATGGCATGGTAATTGCATATGTGCCGCGGCAGTTGAAGGTTCTTGAGAAGAATTACATGTTCATGACTTAAAGTTGACAGCCATTGTTTATGCGCTGAAGATTTGAAGGCACTATCTTTATGGTGTGTTGTGTGAGGTATTCACCAATCATCAGAGTCTACAGTATTTGTTCAAGCAAAAGGATCTCAACTTGAGGTAGAGGAGGTGGTTGGAGTTGTTGAAACACTATGATATCACCATTTTGTATCATCCCGGTAAGGCCACTGTGGTGGTCGATGCCTTGACTAGAAAGGCAGTGAGTATGGGTAGCCTTGTATGTATCCCAGTTGGTGAGAGACTGCTTGCAGCAGATGATCAGGCTTTGGCCAATCAATTCGTGAGGTTAGATGTTTCAGAGCCCACTCGTGTGCTAGCTTGCACAGTCGCTCGGTCTTCCTTGTATTAGTGCATCAGAGAGCGTCGGTATGATGAACCCATTTGCTTGTCCTTAAGGACACAGTGTGGCATGGTGGTGCCAAGCAGGTTACTGATGGAGATGATGGGGATTTTGAGGTGGTATCCTAGCCATCCGGGTGCCGCCAAGATGTATCAAGACTTGTGGCAGCATTATTGGTGGAGGAGTATGAAGAAGGAAATAGTTGCATATGTAGCTCAGTGTCTAAATTGTCAGCAAGTAAAGTACGAGCATCAGAGGACTGATGGTTTGCTTCAAAGACATGATATTCCTGAGTGGAAGAGGGAGTGTATCACGATGGATTTTGTTGTTGTACTCCCACAGACTCAGAAGACGTTCGACGCGGTATGGGTCATTGCGGACAGGTTGACCAAATCAACACATTTCATTTTAGTGGTAGTCATCTATTTTTTAGAGCGGTTAGCTAAGATCTACATGTGCGAGATCGTCCATCTTCACGATGTGCCCGTGTTTATCATTTTTGATCGAGGTACGCAGTTCACCTCGCACTTATGGAGGGCCGTACAATGTGAATTGGGCACGCAGGTCGAGTTGAGTACAGCCTTTCATCCCTAGACGGACGGACAGTCTAAACGCACTATTCAGATATTGGAGAATAAGATTTGCGCTTGTGTGGATTTCAGGATTCTTGGGATCAGTTCTTGCCGCGTGCAAAGTTTTCCTACAACAATAACTACTAGTGGAGCATTCAGGTGGCTCCCTATGAGGCATTATATGGGAGATTGTGTCGTTCGCCAGTTGGTTGGTTTGAGCCGGGAGAGGCTTAGGTACAAATTTGGTACATGATGCCTTGGATAAGGTCAAGATTATTCAGGATTGACTTTGCACCGCTCAGTCCAGGCAGAATAGTTAAGTTGACCATAGAGTTCGTGGTGGTGCATTCATGGTTGAAGAGAGGGTATTGCTCCGGGTTTCACCCATGAAGGGTGTGCTGAAGTTCGGAAGGAAGGCAAGTTGAGCCCTAGGTATATTAGACCCTTTGAGATTCTTGAGAGAGTGGGTGAGGTGGTCTACATGCTCACATTGCCACCTAGTTTATCAACAGTTCATCCGGTGTTCAATGTGTCCATGCTCCGGAAGTATCACAGTGATCCGTCCCATGTGTTAGATTTCAACTCAGTCCAATTGGATAAGGATTTGACTTATTAGGAGGAGCCAAAGGCTTTCTAGCCCGGCAGGTCCAACCGTTGAGGTCTAAGAGTTATCCTTCAGCTCGAGTGCAGTGGAGAGGAATGTCTATCGAGGCAACCACTTGGGAGTCCGAGTTGGACATGCGGAGTAGATATTGACACCTTTTTACTAGCCCAGGTATCTTTCTATGTCCGTTCGAGGACGAACGTTTTATTTTAGAGGTGGAGAAAGTGATAATTCGATAAGTCATTTCTATTTTAACCTTCATTTCTGTGTTCTGAGACTTTGAATAGCATCATTTAGCCTTTCTCGATTTACGTGTGCATCTCGTGTCTTTTTTCGAAAGCTTTTTATGTGAAAAATTGATGAAATTGAGAAATTGTGCCTTACACTCATTTGACTTGACTTCGGCCAACGCTTTGAGAAAACGGGCCCGGATTAGCATTTTTACGGCCCCGGTGGGTGCGTATCATGATTTAGGACTTAGGCATATGCCCGGAATCGAATTCGTAAGTCCCAAGCTTGATTCAACGTAATTTGTTGAAAACTAGAAATTAAAGTCTTAAAAGAATTCCTAAGTTTGGCCGTAAATTGACTTTATTGGTACCGAGTTCAGATTTTGGTTACGGAACATGGAATATGTTCATTTCAATATTTATCACTTGTCTGCGAAATTTGATGCAAAACATAGTTGATTTGACGTGATTCGGAGGTCCAATTGAGAAATTGCAAGTTCTTAAGTTTCTTTGAAAATCTCATTTATTTTGGTGTCCGATTCATGGCTCTAGGTGTTGTTTTAGTGTTTTGATCGCGCCAGTGAGATCGTATGATGTTATTATACTTGTGTGCATGTTTGATTTGGAGCCCGAGGGGCTATGGTGAGTTTAGGATAGGCTACGGAATGGTTTTGAACTTAGAAGAATAGCCGATGCATTTTTGTTTCTGGTGTTACCTGCAGATCTCGCAATTGCTAGGTCTGGCTCGAATTTGCGAGCCTTGCTTTTGCGAACAAGGCTTCGCATTTGAGAGCATGGGCTAACTGGAGGAATCTCGCATTTGTGAGGTGAATGTTCGCATTTGCAAACTTCTTTCTACCGCTTTTGCGAAGGCAGAGTCGCATTTGTGACTCAACGTGTTCCTAGGAAATCTTTGCATATGCGAAGAGAAGGTCCGCAATTGCGAGGGCATGGGTTCGTATTTGTGACCAAAACATCGCACTTGCGATCATTGACTTTCAGAGAAGGGTTCGCATTTGCGACCTTGCAATTTCGAAACAGATATCGCAACTGCAAACAAGATATTGCAATTGCGACATCTGCAGCTGTAAAAGAGGGGAAAAGCGGGAATAGCTTATTTCTTTCAATTTCTCAACCCTAAACATCCTAGAGGCGATTTTCCCAAGATATTTCTTCTTAAAATTCATTTGTAAGAAACTTTTATCTATTTCATTTCAATTACCCATTACATTTCATAAGTTTTTAATATTAAATCTAGGATTTTCATGGTAGTAATTACGGATTTGGGCAGAATTAGGGATTTTTATAAATTTGGGATTTAGACCTCAAATCGAGGGCGGAGTTTGAGACTAATTACATAACCGAGCTTCGGGTGAATGGGTAATCGGATTTTGGTCCGAATCTCGAATTTTGAGCAAGCAAGTATGGGGTTGACTTTTGTTGACTTTTTGGAAAATGTGTAAATCTTAACTTTATGTATTGTAATTGATTTTTCTAGCATTATTTGATGTTATTGAGTCGATTTTGGTTATACTCGATTGGCTTGGAGGCGGATTTTAAAGGAAAGGCCCCGGTAGAGCCTTGATTTTCTTGCGTAGCGAGGTAAATGTTGGGTCTAACCTTGATTTGAGGGAATTAGGAACTCTTGAGTTATGTGCTATGTGAATTACAGGTGTAGCCGCATATATGTGAGGTGACGAGTGTATATACGCCATCAAATAATTATTTCCATGCTTTTTTCGTATTTCATTAATTATTTTATTTCATGTCTTAATCGATACATGCTTTAGTTGCTTCCTATGCCTTAATTTGATACTTGGCATTCATTACTCTCGTATTAAATGTTAGTTTCAACCATGTTTCCATGATTAAACTGCTACTTGTCTTAATTACCTTACTTGTACACTTTAACTGTTATATATTCGACTTGTCTTGTTGCTTCGTATAAATTGTTGTGCTTCTTGAGTTGGTACGAGTTTTCCTTTACAGCTTTGCTTTCATATTCCTTATTCATAGAGCTTCTTGTGAAGTGAGTTGCGGAATTTATTACATTTATTGCTACGTGGGTATAGGTTGCACGCCGCAACAGGTGGAATTAAGGAGGATTGATATGGTGAAATAAGGGAGAATTACGATATTTACTTTGATTATATTGTGGGATCAGATTGCACGCCGCAATATATGAAATAAGGGATGATTGATATGGTAAAATAAAGGAGAATTATAATATTGACTTTGATTAAATGGTGGAATCGGGTTGTGCACCGCAACGTTTTATGTATTTTGTATTCCTTGTCGTATTGTGTTGGTTTCGGTGCTTTCGTAAGATATTCTGAGGATTGGTATTTCTGGTTTTACTGGTCGAGGATTGAGCTTATTTCCATGAGTTAACTGCTTTATTTCTTGTATTTTCTTTTCTGTCATTATTATTATATTGCGTAGAAGTTAATGTAAGTGACCCCCTTAGCCTCGTCACTACTTCGTCGAGGTTAGGCTCGACACTTAAAGAGTACATGTGGTCGGCTGTACTCATACTACAGTTTGCACTTCTTGTGCAGACTTTGGAGTTGGTCTCATCGGCAGTTAGTAGATTGCTTGGATCAGACATATTACGCAGACTTGAGGTACAACTGCTCGGCGGTCGCATCCTTGAAGTCCCCTTCTACTTTATCTCAGTTGTTTACTTCTTTTCAGACAGTTTTACTTTCATTCAGACCATTATAAATATCACTCTAGTCGCTCGTGCACTTGTTGTCACGACCCCAAATCCTAACAGGCCGTGATGGCGCCTATCATGGAACTAATCTAGCCAAGCATCACATAACTACCCATTCGTCCGATTATAATAATTCACGATTGAATAATAACAGCAACCATAGCGATAAATAAATTTATTTAAGTGTTAGCGTCCTAATAATAATCTAACAGTCTAACAAAACCTCCCAAGACTGGAGTCAACATGGTCACGAGCATCTACGAAATAAAACTAGCTCTACTAATGTCTTAAATAAAGTCTAGGAATGAAATGCTAAAACTAAATAAGGAAGGGAAATGGAGAAGTTGTGGACGTTGAACAGCTACCTCGAAATCCCGTAAGCTGCTGCTACGAACAAGGCAGCTACTGCTCCAAACCGGTACCTGAATCTGTGCATAGAGGCACAGGGAGTCTTTATGAGTACGCGAACTCAGTAGTAATGAAAATAAATCACAGTCTGAGACATATAAAACACACAGCGCAAATACACCAATTCACAATAACCAGTAAAACACCAAGTCACCATAAAATATTCATCAAGTACATAAGTTCGAAAACCATTTTCCCGAAATCCTTTGAAACAAGTATAATTTCAATATATCTCAGTAAAACTCTCAATAAAAGCCAGTTTGAAAATCAAAGTAGATCATAGTTCGAACACTTAGAAAAATTCATCATAAACCTGCCCCTCGGCCCATAATCATTTCTCGTAACAATTTCTTTCAGTATTAGCCCATCAGGCAACCTCACAATCACTCTGCCCATCAGGCAACCTCACAATCACTCTACCCATCAGGCAACCTCACAATCACTCTGCATAAGCCCCGCGGGCATTACTCATTAGGTACCTACGCTCACTAGAGGTGTGTACAGACTCCGGAGGGGCTCCTACAACCCAAGCGCTATAACAAGCCACAACATGGAATAAATCACACACAATATAGGCCCGCAGCCTCACTCATATCATATCATCCTCACAACATAGGCTCACAACACTCTCATCATGCCCTTCAGGCCATAAGTATACCGGGTTCTCGACCCAAAAACAGTGTTTCATTTTCAATAAATAGCATCAAAATACTCTGAGTGTCAAAACAGTTTATCAAGAAAAGACTGAGTGAAAATAATAACATATCAGTGAGAAAAATAGTAAAATATTCCGCAAGGGGTAAACAGATCGGCACAAGGCCCCAAACATGGCTTACAGCTCAAATCATATCAAAATATATCAATACTATTAAGCATAGGGTTAAAAATCGATTTCGCAACTCAATAGTTGCCTAAATATGGAATATATTTCCAAATTCCCAATCTCTGCATTCCAAACCCGTGAAAGAGTGCAGAGTCCAGGGTTTCATACCCTCAGGACATGATTTAAAGACATTACTTACCTCAAACTAGCCCAAAACCTATTCCGCAATACGCTTGCCTCTCGAATCAACTCCCGAGTGCTCCAAATCTATAAAGATCAGACCTTTATCATCAAATTATGCTTAAGGAATGAATTCCAATTCAAAAATATCGATTTTAGCTCAAAATCCGAAATTTGCTAAAACCCGACCCCCGGGCTCGCGTCTCAGAACTCAAACATTTTTATACCAAGATGTTCTTCGTCATCTCCCGACTCCGTACATATAAAGAACGCTAAAATCGGAGTCCGTTTGACCCCTCAAATTGACCCCTCAAGGTCTCATAATCTCAAGCCCTAAACCCACTATTTTCTACTGATTTTCATGAATTAAACACTGTGATTATGTTCTTTAATCACCTATAATCAAGTTTTAAGGTCCAAAATCTTACCTCTATGAAGGACGATAAATTTCCCTCTTTAAAATCGCCTCAAAAGCTTCTTCCCGTAAAACAATGGTGTAAAAAGGGTTAATGTCGCGGAGGGTTTATTATATAACTGCCCAGTTATTTCTTCACTGCGATCGCGGAAGTCCTCAAGCGATCGCGAGGAACAAAATTCCCTGGGCCCCACTTTACTCACTGCAATCGCGGCATAAGCCACGTGACCGCGCTTCAAAACAGCTCAACCCCACGCGATCGCAACCAGACGCACGCGATCACGAAGACCATTTGACCTCACCCCCACGCGCCTGACTGACCATACGCGATCACGATCAAGTCCACGCGATCGCACTGCTCGACATGATCAACCTCTGAGATTGTGAACACACTTATGCGATCGCAGAGAGTAAATCCTGCCCCCTCTCCTCGCGCGATCGCAGTGAAGGATTTCCTGCTGTGCAAAAACCAAAAAACCAACAATTTATTCAAGCCTAAATGAGTCTGTTAAACACCCAAAATTAATCCCGAGCCCCTAGGGACCCCAACCAAACATACTAACACGTCACATATGATCATTCAAACTTTGTTTCACCCTCAGAACACCAAAACTAACATCAAAACACCAAAATCACGTCGGATTCAAGCCTAAGAACTTTGAAATTTCTAAAATCCACCAACGATGCCGAAACTATCCAAAACAACTCCGATTGACCTAAAATTTTGCATACATATCTAAAATGACATTAATAACCTGTTCCAATTGTCGGAATTCCATTCCGACCCCGATAGCCTATTTTTCACTGCCGACTGGAAATCGCCAAAAACTAACTTTCGCCAGTTCAAGCCTAATTCTACATTGGACATCATAAAATGATTCTGAACACGCTCCTAAGTCCCAAATCACCTAACGAAGCTATCCGAGCAATAAAATCCGCAATCCGAGGTCGTTTACCAATAAGTAAACTCTCAGTTGACTTTTCCAACTTTAAGGCTATTTTTAAAGACTAAATGACTAAACTCTCACTACGACCATTTCAAGCCTACCAATTCTAACACAATAATAATAGTATAACCAACCTATAACAAGTCAATAATAGTAATTATAATGCAGGTTCTACGTAATGACAGACCGGATCGTTACACTTGTGACACCAGTTCTGGGTTGATTTAGATATTTTGGTTGTTATGACTTTTCGCGCCTTATTTCAGTTATATTACAATTATTTCAGTTTAATTGGCATCAGTTAAGTTGTTTATTAAAAATGTCTTAAAACTATTGTAACGTTGGCTTGCCTAGCATGTGAAAAGCTAGGCACCATCACGGTCCGAGGGTGGGAATTTTGGGTCGTGACATTCTCACTCTCTTTAAAACAATGCACTTTCTCTTGCCACATCACCATTTAGGAGGTAAAAATTTCACTTTAAAGTAGTTCAGGGGGTAATAGGATCTCCCACAAGATAAGGTGTGTAGTTGAAAATTTGATCTTAGTTCGGGGGTACTTATGCATTTTTTCATCTTTTAAATCAAAAATCAATCAAACAGTACCGATGCCCAGATGGTTAGGGTTATTTCAAAAAGTCTAATTTTAATTAAACAAAATAAATTAACCGAAAAAATTGCTCATATCTATCTATACTATAGCACGAAACCTCGTAGTAAAATATCGTTCGCTTTTTCACCCTTTAAAAAAATTACATTGGACAACATCATAATTAAAGTATTTTTCTAAGATTTAAGACTTTAAATAAAGAATTACTAAGTTGGAAGTCCTAATATTTAAAACATTAAAATCTATCTAAGTTTTATTTTATAATCTTAATGCAATTCTCCAGCAATTAAAACTTTTTAGCTTTAATAAATAAATTGACAAAAGCATGGACATTACCAATTTGGTAATGCATATGAAATTCGATACAATATCTTGGGTTTTAAAACTTATGCAAAGTTTTACTTTCATGACGCCTACTTGGATGCATTTTTTTTTCTTTTTTTTACAATCATGTTCATTGGAAGTTAATTTTACACTAATAAAATTGGATATACACAACAACAACGACTAAATCTTTATAATATAATATTTTAATTTATTTAATAATTTTTTTAATGTTGAAAATTTTGGCAACAATTTAATATTTTTCTTACTAAATCTTTATCTATTTCAAGTACTAGTAGGAAGTCCAAATATTTAGGATTTTAAAATCAATTGTAATTTATCATTTATAAATCCTTTTATTATTTCAACAAATAAATAAATTCGACAGTAATAAATCCATGGAGAATAAGTAAGAACATGGATTACTTGTTGCAAGTTTGAATATTCTTTGTCATAAAATTTTAACCGATTAGTTCTATGTAATTAATTATTTTAGTAAAAACTAAACACAAAAAATAAAGAAAGACTAAGTAAGAAACTATAACGAAAATGGATTCTAACGACCCGGCCGGTCGTTTCGAGAGTTATAGCCCCATTTTCTCCATTTCAGCTCCTTTTGTGCTTTACAACTGTATTGTATTGTATCGGGTTGGTTGGTTCGGGTCTGGAATAGTTCCGGAGTGGAATGAGACACTTAGTCTCCTATTTAAAGCTTAAGTTGGAAAAGTCAACACGATGTTGAGTTATGTGTAAACGATCTTAGATTTGGATTTGTATAGTTCGGTTAGCCCCGTTAGGTGACTTTGGACTTAGGAGCGCGTCTAGAATGTGATTTGGAGGTCCGTAGTAGAATTAGGCTTGAATTGGCGAAAGTTGAAAATTTGGCGATTTTGGTCGGCAGTGAAAAATTTGATATCAGGGTCGGAATGGAATTTCGGAAGTTGGAGTAGGTTCGTAGTGTCATTTGTGACGTGTGTGTAAAATTTGAAGTCATTCAGACGTGGGTTGGTGGGTTTCGGCGTCGTTTGCGGAATTTGAAAGTTTAGAAGTTCTTAGGCTTGAACCTGAGGGTAATTTGGTGTTTTGATATTTTTTAGGTGATTCGAAGGTTTGACTAAGTTCGTGTGTTGATATATGACTTGTTGATATGGTTGGTTGAGGTCCCGAGGGCCTTGGGAGATTAACGGATCAATTTTTGATGTTGGGAGATAGCTGATTCTGCTGGTGTTTGAGGTTGCTGGTGTTTTCCGCACCTACGGATGGGGAGCCGCAGGTGCGCGTAGGAGCCCGCAGGTGCGAGACCTGGGGCGCAGTTGCGGAAGAAAGGAGTTGAGTTAGTTCCGCAGATGCGGAACCTGGGGCGCATGTGCGGAAATGAAGGACTTTAGTGGTTTCCGCAGGTGCGGATGTTTTTGCGCAGATCCGGCACCGCAGGTGCACATATTTAGCCGCAGGTGCGAAAGTCCTGGGTAGAAACTATAAAAAGGAGACTTCGCGAATTTTGGTTCATTTCCACCATTTTCAAGTCGGTTTTTGGAGCTTTTGGAGTGATTTTGAAGGAAGATTCAAGGGTTTTCAGTGAGGTAAGTTGCTTGAGCTCTAATACTTCTATATATGGTGTTTTCCCGTTGTTTTATCATTTAATTTGTGAAAATTAGGGGTGAAATGAGGGGTTAGGGCTTGGGATTTTGGAGAGTTTGATTTGGGGATTTGAGGGACCAAATGATGTCGGATTTTGATAAATTTTGTATGTATGGACTCGTAAGAGAATGAGCTCTCAAGTTTTGTAATTGTTTTCGGATTTTGAGACATGGGCCTGGAGGCCGGGTTTGAGACAATTTCGGGGTTTGAGTCTATTTTGGTAGTTTTTCTTGTGGAATTCATTCATTTAGCATATATTGATGGTATTGTAGTGGTATTGAGTATATTCGTAGCATTTGGAGGCCGAATCGAGCGGCAAGAGCATCACGGAGTAGAGATTTGATCGGTTTGAGGTAAGTAACGATTGTAAATTTAGTCTTGAGGGTAAGGCTGGCAGGTGGGCCGGGCCCGACCCGGGATCGACCCGGGCCCGCAGGCTAGCGGGCCGGCCCGCGGGGGGTCCGGGCTTGGGAGCCGGGTCTTCAATTTGGACTCGTGAGCCCGGGCCGGGCCAAACGGGCCCAACGGTAAAAATTCAAAAAAAAAAATTAAAAAAAATGGCCAACGGCCAGATTTTTAAAATCTAGCCGTTTGGAAAGCTTAAAAAATAGCCAAATGGCCTCCAAACTTTTTATAATTACACTTTTTCCCTTTTCTCAACTATAAATACCCCTCATTCTTTCATTTTTACTCACAAAGTCATCAATCTCTCTCTAGTTTTCTTCTATTGTTGCTTACTTTATTATTACAAATTGTGAAAATTGTGAAGTTGGTGAATTGAGGTATTCAAGTCTTCAACATTATACAATTTTCAAGAAGTTGTTCGTCAATTCGTTAAACTCGTTCCAATTCTTAAGTCTTGTTTGTTTAATTTGTTTTCCTTATAATTAATATGGACTTTTCTTTGAATAAAATATTTGGTGGTAAGGGTAAATCTAAAATTGGTGAATCTAGTAGGCAAGCTACTACTACTCCCCCGGCTCCCCGACGTAGACATGTTACCCGTTCTCCCCCACCTATTATTCTTGATAGTGATAACCCTTGTTTTTAATTTACCGATAGTCAGTTTATACATGATATTACACCAGGTTCACAATTAAATGATGAACATATGAATTCTCTTTATGGTAATCCACCTATCTATGAAAATGATGAGGAAAATGATGGTTTAGATGAAACTCAACCCGATTTAGATGATACACCTATTAGTCCTGTTATTAACCAAACTGATAATAATCCAAATGATGCCCCGTATGACCCTCCTGTAGTAACCCCTACTTTTAATAGACAATGTGGTAAACGGGCCGAAACATCTCTTGTTTGGCATTTTTTTACTCAACTAAAAGATCAAAATAAGGCTAAGTGTAAAACT
Source organism: Nicotiana undulata (assembly GCA_005239495.1). Lineage (NCBI taxonomy): Eukaryota > Viridiplantae > Streptophyta > Magnoliopsida > Solanales > Solanaceae > Nicotiana > Nicotiana undulata. The sequence goes on along the minus strand of ML243936.1, from coordinate 186 downwards.
TGTGGCCTCTTGATGTCTCATAAATTTAATGACCACCTGGGGGTACGGGTAGTTTGAGTAGGCACATACTGAAACACCCTAATGCTAAAATTAAATTTCAACAAATGAAAGCTCATCAAGAGAGGACAAGTGTAGGTACTCAGGTTAACCCTAGTACCGGATCAAATCTAGTTCAACCGGGAATTA
>MDKH01177665.1:0-24250 GCA_005239495.1 Nicotiana undulata | reverse complement strand
ATATATATATATATATATATATATATACACGCACTTATCAACCATTATATTGGGGTTTTTCGGCCCTTATTTGCAAGCCCACCAACAAAAAGATAACAAAAAGAAATTCAAAAGATACGTAATACTCCATCCATTTCAATTTTAGATGATATTTTTTGACTTGACATATCGTTTAAGGGGAAAAAAGGAGACTTTTGAAATATGTGATCCTGAAATTTTAAAGGGTAAAAACTTTATGGGCCATGAAATTGTTGTGGCTATAAAAATTTCTCATTAATAATAATTTAAAGTGGGGAAAATAAAAAAAAATTATTTTAAAATATAGAAACGTATTTTTTTTTTTTTGGGAGTAATAAGAAAAATATGTCATTTAAAGATAGGAAGTAGTAATTCTTTCGGACACTTATCCATATAAATAAAGCTGAAGTAACTGAGTGAAAGTGAAGGAAACAAATGATAGAGACACGTAAAAAAAGAAAAATCTTTATTGAAGTCTCAGATTCTCTCGCAACAATTTCCTTTAAACCCTATATAAGAAAATTAACAATAAACTGATCAGAATCCTATCTCTCCCTCTTTCGCTCTCTCACTATACTACAATAACTATTACAATAGTAACAAATATTAAAACACTTGTTTCGTATTTCCTTTGCATGTATTCTCAAGGAAAATAATTTAGAATAACACATACATAGTGTTAATTTAGATAGTTTATGCATATAAATTAGAAAGAAGAAGGGGAAATTTCAGGAGCATCAACAACAACTTCATCTTCAGAAGCAATAGGGGCAGGGGCATCAATAGCAGCTCCACTGCTTAATAACTCAATCATGGCACGGTGTGGGCTGCTCCTTTGCTTGTTGCATAATTCTGGCAAATATACTCCTGCATATTTTATTTACGAAAAGGAACATTAGTGAAAAAAGAAAATTTTAGATATATTCTTTGATTCAACTTTAAGATTTTGATTTGCAAGAAAAGCATCAGCTTTTTTGGCCATCTTCGCAAACATTACAAGGGAAAAGGACCTAAGAAATGTAAAATAAGTTTTGTTGAGCATAGGAGGAGTGGCAAACGGGCGGGGCGGATATGGTTCGGGTCGAAAACGTGTAATGGAAAAACGGGTAAATTATCCGATCCGACTCATATTTAATACGGATAAAAACGGGTTAACCGGCGGATAATTATCCATTACTTCTTGCATATATGATCACTTTTGGGAGAATTCTTAGTCTCCCTAACTCGAGGAACCCCCAATTTGAGGCTTTACAAATGTAAAAGTTAGACCCATTGGCTATCCATTTTCTAAATAGAGAATATGATTATTATCCATATTTGACCCGTTTTTAAAAAGTTCATTATCCAATCTATTTTTTAGTGAATAATATGGGTGGTTAATTGTTTCCTTTTAGCTATTTTGTCACCCCTAGTTGAGCACCAATACAATAATTTCTCAGCTAACGTTTGAAACCTAAAAAAAGAGTTTTTGAAGTTGTATTTGGACATGAAACAAATATTGTTTTCAAATTTTCTTTTGAAACAGAATAGCTAAAATCTATGGCCAAACGGGAGCTCAGTGAAGGTTGAAAGAATTGTGTGATTTATGTCTCTTACGTATAATTAACAAAACAAAAAAAAGAATTTGTTACATTTAGTGTGAAATTGATATTTAAAGGGTAAAGGGAATAAAAGCAAAATGATTGAAATCTTATTAATACCTTCTCCTGCAGCCAAATTGAAGTAAAGATCAACAACGTTAGGGCAATTCTGATAACAAGGAGGGGAACAAAGTTTTGCAGTGAAATGAGGCTCAAGCAAAGAATCTGAAGAAATCCCCACAGAGTTTCTATCAACACCACATGCATTTACACATTCATCTGTTTCAATATATTCTGCCATGTTTCCAACTACAACCTCTGATGTCTTGCATTGATATTCCATTTTTCCATCTTTATTCTCTGAGTTCTCCAATAAACACCTCTTCCCAGATGATGCGATTGAAAATGAACAAACATTTGTTGCCAAGTTTTCACAAATGATTTCCCCTAAAAAAAGAAGAATGCATGGTATATATGATCAAGATTCCCAAAATAAATCATTTCGATTAAAAAAATTAGAATTCTTTGTTTGAAATATTTTAGAGTCAAAACATGAGGTCTGAATATAAGTATGAAACATCTCGTGCTTCAAATATTAGGATAAACATTTGATGAAGCATAATCATCTCTATCAGGATGACAGACTCATTCTCGGTATGAAACATCTCGTGCTTCAAATATTAGGATAAACATTTGAAGAAGCAGAATCATCTCTATCAGGATGGATGACAGACTCGTCCTCTGTACTATTAATAAGATCAATCATAAGAACGTCACGTGCATGAAGGGAATAAAATTGAATATAACCATACCTAATGCACCTTGGAGGAAAAGGGTGCAAGCAAAGAAAAGAATCATGGAAGAGTACTTGATGTATGAGGCCATTTGTTCTTCTTTCTTTGTTCTATTGCTACTTTTTAAGGAATAAAATTGTTTTGTGATTTTGTTAGGATTTGTGTTGTTGAGAAATGAAGGTTAATTAAGAATTGTGTTTTGTAACATGAAAGAGAGTGAAGGGGTTTCTTGAATATATATAGGGAGGTGATGAAAATGAGAAGCCTAAGATGACTTGCGGTCATGCCAAATATCTAATGTCTGGTCACAAGTTTACTTTATTTGTTTGGTCTTTCCTTTTACTTTTTATTATTTTTGGGTGGGTGGGTAGTGTTATTTGCTTTTCTTTTTTACTTTTGAATTTTGAAATTGTAATCCACGCGGAGCTAGATGAAGGGAAATGTGTTCAATTGAACCCTATGTCAAACATACAAGTAGGGAAGAAACGACCTTTTATTTTATATATATATATTTCTATTATATAGAAATGACAAGTTGGTAGACCAAGGGAATATTTGTCATTTTAAAAATAATTCCTACTTTATTTGCAATTCTTAAATGCTAATTATCATTGATACATATGGGACCCACATTCCCATAACTATAACACTTCTTTAAATGTTACTTCATGTTGATTATACTATTTTTATGGAGAGTACTGCATGCAAATAATCATTTGAAACGTTCCTTTTTCTTTTTCACAGAGAAAGTAAAATTAATTTTTTAAATAATAGTGTAACAAAAGAAGATATTGATAAATATTTACAAGATTTTTGTATTTACCCACACTATTTTAAAGTATTATGAAAATTAACATATGAAAAATCTATAGAAAAATAAAAATATTTTACTTATCTCTTTAATTAAGAAAAAAAAATTAAAATCCCTATAAAAATTTATATAGATTTCTATCACATGTTTTATATTTTATCACCAGTTAACATCATTTTAAATGAGTTATAATAAAATATAATTTGAATACTATGAATTACTACAATTTATATCATGTTAATATTTGTTTAGTGCCTTTGGTTCTCTTTGTTTGAAGTAGTAAATTGCCTCTTTAGGGGTGCGAGTCCCCTTGGAAGTTCTCTTTATTTATTGTACTAAAATTTTATCTTGATTTTGTTGTATACAAGACATGTAGTAAAATTAATAGTAAGTTTTTTTTCATCTCTTATCGTATTTTAAAGAATGATGTTGTTCGTGTTAACTTTCATCAAGTAGCTGATTGTTCTCACTATTGAAACTCTTGTGAAACCAATTTGGATGTATTCAAGAATAGTTTATAGATATATTGGTAAGCTTCTTATTCTAGAAAATTTGTTAATATAGATGGCACTTGCAGCTTTAATGCATTCTCTTGTAAAATATTCAAATAGGAATATAATACCATTCAAATTAAATTTTCGATTTGATGTGAATGTTAAAAATGGGTATTATAGCACATAGTCTTTTTATGTTAATTGGATCAATTTAAACAAATTATAATTTATGATTTAATTTTAAGTAAATTATTAACATAAACTAATTATAAATTGTGATCCCCAATATCATTCTCTATCCGTGATTAAACGAATATAACAGAAATCAATTTATTTATCAAAAAGTTAATTGAACCTCGACAAAAAATAATTTTAAGATTACAATATTGGGCCCGTATACGGGCCTTTTCTCATTTACTATATATATATATATATATATATATGTACTAATATAGTGGTAACGAAGACTCGAAAACTATTTTAGATGATTGGTTCAAATTTCAACGATGATATTCTAGTTTTTTCGTTTTTAATTCCCTGTGTAAAATTTCTTGATTAATCTTCACTAAATATGAAGGGATGGCTCATGACTGGTAGCTCAAGGGATCAAGGTGATTGGAAAACTTAGTGGAGCTCACGCGTTTATTCTTCGCCGTCGTAAAAATACTCTGTCCGTTTCAGTTTAGGTGAATCTATTTCTTTTTTGGTTCGTTAAAAAAAATGGTTTTTTTTTTAAATTTGGAAACAATTTAGCTTAAACTTCCAATTATATCCTTAATGGGAAGCTTTTATAATCACACAAATACTGTGGATCTCCTTTTTGACTTGTTTAGGATTACAAATTCCAAAAATTTATTTTAAATTCGTGTCTCGTCAAACAGGTTCACATAAATTGAAACGAAGGGCGTAATTATTTCTTTGATTCTCTTGTTTGTAGTAAGTTTACTCGTGCCTTCTAATTGACGCCTAATGGAAGACGTCATGTCTGCTTCGTTGAAGTTTCAAACTCTTTGGATGTTTCTACAAAAATCACTAATGCTGACATCTCATTCAGTCTTTCACCCAAAGAAAAAAGGAGTTATCTCGTCCAGCTTCTAAAATGAAATCAACTTATTTTGAAAATATATTTTTCTTAAAAGGCTCAAGAAGTGAAGAACAAATGCGAATTCCAAATTTGAACACAATGTTCGTAAGATTGTTAGATCAAAAGAAACTAGAGTTACGGACAGAGGCGGATTTAGGATTTCGAAAACATGAATGCACCACTAAAAAGGGAGGGGAAAAAATTAAATATTAAACCAAGTGCATCATTCAACCTTTATGGAACATGTGTGCCGATACATAATACTGGACATATTCTAAAAAAATACGTACATAAAATACCTAATTTGGCGAAGGGACAATGCCAGGCTATAGATACGCCCCTGGTTGCGGAGCTGAAGACGTTTACGTTAAAAGAAAGGGAAGCTGAAAGGAATAAAAGTCTTACTTGCGAATAGTGTTTCTTAAGTCGTCCACAATAGTCAGCTTGACCTCTAATTAGTGTCACATCATTACTGCTCGAAATTGAAATTTGAAGCCACAAAAATGGAATATATACCGTGTTGTTGACGAAGCGCAGTAAACGGTAGGACACTTCCAATTTTCTATTAAAATTCCTCATCTTCGCCAAAGAGGTGAAGAAGACTAGAAGAGTCTTGGCACATTTGTGATTTGTTAGTTCTTGCCATGTTAGGCAAGTAAAGGGTCATGACTTTCTGCACAAAACCTTCGATAACGTGTTGTTAGGTTTGGCCACTTAATGAGGGGCGTACTCAGGATTATTCTTAAGCGGTGTAGATATTTAAGAAAGTGAATAAACAACCCCATTTACGTAACTATATCACATTAAAACATACAGTTCGAATCATATTAAAACAGATAACATTCAAAATGTTACTACAACTCTCCTCGATAAGTATTTATTTTTTTAGGATGAATTCATTATCTTTTATTTCTATTGGTATCCTCATTAAAAATTATTTCCAAATACCTCCTTTTTTCCTTAAAACGAATCAAATAATTACTCAAAACCTTATCATTCACTTGATTTTGCAAAATGTTCTTAAACAAAAATATGACAACTAACAATGGAGAGTCAATTACTCAAATGGTCACTCAACTATCCCAAATTATCTCCTAAAGTCACTTTTCTTTCGTTTGTAACAACAAAATCACTAAATTATGCCTATTGCACTCAGAAGGTCATTCAACTAGATTTTTCAAATTTTGGATTGCCAAATACCTATTTTACCCTCTAAATTATAAACATTTATCTTCTTTTTATTTTTTTAAAACTTTTTAGTGTTAACAACAAAATTTTATTTACACAATTCACAATGAAAGAAACCAAAGGTTGTAAAATATGTATTCCATGCACGTAATTTACAAATAATTATTTAAATAAAGGTATTTTTATAATATACATTATATATTTTTGAAAATTATGCTCAATTATATTATTATGTTTCTATCAACTTTCTGACGACACAAAGTTATGTCACCGTAAAGCAGGGGGACTATCTGTATGGGGTAAAATATGCTATGTTAAGTCGTGCATGAAATATATATAATATAATTGAGCACAATTTTCAAGAATATATAATGTATATTATAAAAATACCTTTATTTAAATAATTATTTTTATATTACGTGCAAGGAATATATATTTTACAACCTTTATTTATATTCATTCTGAATTGTGTAAATAAATTTTTGAATTTTGTTCTTAATACTAAAATTATTATTACTAACAAGTTATTCTAATAATTTTTTTTACTATACTCATTATTTTGTTATTCCAACATTATATATGCTTAATTACTTTTTATTTTTTAATTTATAAATAATATTTATTTATTGTATAGGGAAATTCATAATGTAAATTAAAAAGGGAAAAAATCATAATATTAAAAAGTTAAAAAAAAACAAAAAAGAAGATAAATGTTTATAATCTAGAGGGTAAAATAGGTATTTGGCAATCCAAAAATTAAAAAATCTAATTGAGTGACCTTCTGAGTGCAATAGGTATAGTTTAGAGACTTTGTTGTTACAAACGAAAGAAAAGTGACTTTAGGAGATAATTTGGGATAATTGAGTGACCATTTGAGTAATGGACTCTAACAATGGACTAGGCACATATGCACTTGACCACAAGAGCTTACGCAGTATTCAATTCAAAAGATATCATTTTTTTATTATCTACTACTTTTGCATAGTAATTAGTCCATATACATATTCAATAAATTTTTCCAACGAAGTGGTGTCAGATGACACCGCTTAAGCCAAGGTGCATCCGCCCCGGGACTTAACACCTGCTTGGATTCTTGTTTTTTATTGCTTCGTAATATATTTTGGGAGGTGCTAAACGGCCACACTAATGTGGCCCAACTGTGGCCACACGGGTGAAATTACATCAACGACCTCCTAATTATTTAGCCCTGAAATGTTTCCTCCAAATTAGAAAACTAAATATGGAGAGGCTCTTCCTATTCCCGAGCTACGTGAAATCATTCATATTTACATATGGAGGAAGCTGAAAAGTCTTTACATCATATTGTATTTCCATTGTATTTTACGTGTATAGCAAATTATTGTATTTTCTTAAAAATAAATACGGTATACTATTTAGTAAGAGGAAGAAAATTTGAATTCACCGAATTAGTAGTATCAATACTTCCTCCTTATCAATAATACTAGGAAAAATAAGTATAACAATAATACAAGCAAAAATAACAGACAATATTATAAGAAAATCATATTAATCCATAAATATATTAATGACAATGGTAGAACATAATCACTACATGACCTTAATGAAATAATCGAAAAAGCTAAGCATTAGATGTTCCTAGAACTTCAACAACGAATATCAATATAACTATGAATCGCAATAATGTAATTAACATTAGCGTATTATATGATTACAACCTAGTCAATGGACTTATATTGTTGCTATGAATAACTAGTGGTCAATACGTATGACCTTAATGAATGAAATAATGTATTGGCTATTACATAAACGATCAATATAACTATGAATCGCAACAATGTAACTAACATTAGTATAGTATATGACTATAACTTTAGTCAATGGACTTATATTGTTGCTATGAATAACTAATGGCCGCTACGTATGACCTTAATAAATGAAACTATATGTTGGATATTACTTAAACGATCGATATAATGAATCGCAACGATGTAATTAACATAGGTTGTATGAATACAACCTTAGTCAATGGATTTATATGGTTACTATTAATATCTACTTATTCTTATGGTTTGAATTAAATAATTTAACAATTGAGGTCAAAATGCACATTACATAGGAACACTTAATTCATTAAAATTTCATAATGAAATTGCTAATTAGGTCCCAAATATAACAACTGATGTCAAAGTTAACATTACAACGAGACTAAATTGTGATGACCCAAAAGGTCATCTTGTATACATTTAGCTAAATCTGTGTCCCAAGGTCCCGAAAGCCTCCGTTAATCTCACCTCGATATGTGTGCGCATCCCGGGCAGGTAGCCAGGAAGCTTTTATGTAAAAACTTGATGAAAAATAAAATTTCTAATAATTAATTGATTAAAGTTGACTTTGATCAATATTTTTGGTAAACGGACTCGGACCCGTGATTTGACGGTCCCAGAGGGTCCGTAGGAAAATATGGGACCTGGGCATATGCCCGAAATCAAATTCCGAGGTCCCAAGCCTGAGAAATGAATTTTTAAAAAAATATTATTTTTTGATAAATATAAAGGTTTTTGAAAATGAATATTATGTGAAAACCATGTTTCCGGATCCGTATTATGGTTCCGGAGCCTGGAACAGGTTTAATATATGTTATGTGAGCTATCTGTAAAATTTGGTGTAAAACGGACTTGAAATGACGTGTTTCGGATAAAATTCGGAATAATTGAACCTTATGAAGTTTTAAGAAAATTCTATGAGTTTTGAGGTTTAATTCATTGGTTTTGATGATATTTTGGTGATTTAAATGCTTAAATAAGTCCGTAGGATGATTTGGGAGTCGTGTGTGTTTTTGATTTTGAGACCCGAGGGCTCGGGTGAGTTTCCGGTAGTTAACGATGTGTGCAAAGTGAAAAAATCTTGTGTTTTTGAGGATTTGATGGTGTCTGGTGTAATAACCTTCGCGAACGCGGCCAAGGGCTCGCGAACGCGAAGGGTAAATTATGGTGGTCTGGGTTTTACTCTACGCGAACGCGTAGTGGGAGACGCGAACGCGGAGCACTGAGCAGTGCTTCTACGCAAACGCGTCCCCAGGGGTGCGAACGCGTAGGCTTAGGGCGAGGTCAGGGGGAAGGGTAGGTTTGTTCTTCGCGAACGCGGAAGCCTAGGAAGTTAGACTTCGCGAACGCGGCCCTGGCTCTGCGAACGCGTAGGTCCCAGCTGCTAACCCTTCGCGAACGCGGTCAGTTGCCCGCGAACGCGAAGGGCAATTTTGCCCAGTGATTTTAAAATGTCAAAAACAGAAACATTACGGGATTTAACCCACTTCTTCTCAAACCTCTTCTTCCCCACTTCCCCTTAGGCGATTTTGAATATTTCCGTCACCATAGCTCCATAGGTAAGTGATTCCAACTCTATTTTCTTCCATTTATCTTCAACAACCACTAGAATCTAGGCCTAAAATCCTAAAATCAAAGTAGAAATTAGGGGTTTTGGGTAGAGTTAGGGTTTATGGGATTTTGGGTAATTCAACCTCAATTTGGGGTCGGAATTCAAAACAAATTATATATTTGAACTTGTGGGGGTATGGGTAATCGGGTTTTGGTCCGATCCTCGTGTTTGGACCAAGCGGGCCTGGGGTCGAATTTTGGTATTTTTGGAAGAATGCTAGGAATTGTATATTTAGGCTATGAGTGTCACGACCCAAAATCCGTAAGGTCGTGATGGCGCTGGACACTACTGTCAGGCAAGCCAATCCTTAATTAATAGAAGTAATTTCCTGTTTTAGCATTTTCGAAATCGTTACTTTTTATTTTTATACATAACATCTAGATAGAAATCCATTTCGTAGGAAAAGCAACAGTTCATTTATGTAAAACACAACCCAAATACATTTCCCAGAACCCGGTGTCACAAGTGCAAGAGCAGATTCTAAGAGTTTATACAAATATTACAAAGCTTGTCCGAAGTACAGATTGGACAAGAAATTTAGAAATAAAATACAGTACATAGAGGGAGACTTTGTCAGCTGCGGGACGCCTCTGGATAATGCAGCACGTCTAAGTCTCCGAGTGAACCACTGCTAAGGGTGTACCTGTGCAACAAAAATGCACAGCAAGTGTAGTATGAGTACGAAAACAACGTGTACCCAGTAAGTATCCCGCCTAACCTTAGAGAGGTAGTGACGAGGGGTCAAATTTGACACTTGCTATAAATTAGTCTAGTATAGTCTAAGTGAGAAGCTAAGCATGAGTATTATAATCAACTAATCAAATAATCAGAGATTAGAAACGTCAACAAATATCAACTTGTTCCGCATTTTTCACATAAATCCTCCTTCTTTTGAACTGGCAACTCGATATACTTAGACCAATATACATGTATAAATCACAGGAAAATACGTAGCATTTATCATGCGCAACATATATGCCGAGGGTCGAACGTCACGGATCAACAATAATAAAATATGCACTGCCGAAGGGTCGTTCGGCCCGAATCATAGATGCATCTATTTTTCCCTGCTCGCGAATCGATCATGCGACGCGGTCAACATAATAAATACGGCTAGCATGCTCGCGAATCATACCTGCGACTCAGGTGCTCATAAGTACACGTATTCACATAAAGGAAATCCACATTTTTGTTCAAGAAGACAAGACATTTTCCCATAGAAGTAATAAAATTCTCCTTAATTAAACATGATGATAATATTTAGAATATATTTCTGAAAATTCGTTTGTCAAATCTTAACAGTATTCAATGAGTAATCTTGCCAAGAACATCCTGATCCACGGGGAAAATCAATCATATTTCCAAATAATTAAGAAGATATGCTCTAACCCTTTTTTGGAAATAGATTAACAATTTATTAGTATTATCAGTTTAATATCATGACAGGATCGCATATACAACACGTAAGGCATGCTAGTGGGTCCTAGGCTACCCGGACATGGAATAACAGTAGCTACGCACGGACTCCCCTCACCTCGTGCGTACGTAGCCCCCACAAACAATAGCATTTATTCATTTAGTTCACCTATGGGGACAATTCCCCCTCACAAAGTTAAAAGGAGACTTACATCGCTACGAAATTCCATAAACAAACTCCAAGCCTTCCCGACGACTCCAATCGATGCGCAACGCTCCAAAACTACCAAAATGATGATAAACCAAAAGAGATTATACTCAATTGTTTGCTAAAAATTCAGATTATATAATTTCCCAAATCCGCTTAGTGAAATGACCAAAATGCCCTTGGGCCCACGTGCCCTAATTCTGAAATTTCTCGAAGATATACTTCACCCATATCTTCACTAGTCCAATTATACAATTTACTCAAATATTCATGCTCAACTCGTGGCTAAAATCCACTTTCACCAAATTTCTTGGTTTTCTCCAAAACCCCATATTTTCCCGAAATTCATGTTCAATCCATGTAATAGTCTTGTATTTAACTTAAAAACATTAAGAAGTTACTTACCTTGTGATTCATGACGAAAATCCCCTCTTGAAGCTCCTCAAAATCGCCCTCACCAAGATGAAAATGGGAGAAGAAATGACCAATTCCCGTTAAAAAAACAATCTGCCCAGGCCTACTTTTCGCACCTGCGGTACAATAGCCGCTCCTGCAGAAATTCCATCGCAGGTGCGGCCCTGACTCAACCCTGCGGTTCCCTCTCCTGCGATCACCTCTCCGCACCTGCGTTTCCGCAGGTGCGACCAATCTCCCACCTGCGGCTTCCTCGACTCCAGCAAAAACTCGCACCTGCGCCTTCGCAGGTGCGAAATAACCTCGCACCTGCGGTCCTCAGCCCAACCAGCCATACCTCGCACCTGCGGCGTCCAAGCCGCTCCTGCGGCCAAAGCCTCGCAGGTGCGGTCACACCAGACACCATCAGCCTTTAGCTCTTTTCCTACTTCAACTTTGATCCGTTAACCACCCGGAATCCACCCGAGGCCCCCGGGACCCTGTCCAATCACACCGACCTGTCCCAAAACATAACACGGACTTGCTCGAAGCCTCAAAACACATCAAACAACATCAAATCGATGAATCGCTCTCTAATCCAAATCTTTAAGAATTAAGAAATTTCAACTTCCACATTCGATGCCGAACCCTGTCAAATTATGTCCGATTGACCCCAAATTTTGCATACAAGTCGTATTCGACATTACGGACCTGCTCCAACTTCCGGAATCGCATTCCGACCCCGATATCAAAATCTCCACTTCCAGTCGAATTCTTCCAAAACCTTCAAATTCTAACTTTAGCCAAATAACCTCGAATTGACTTTCGGATATCCGAATTCACTTCCGATCGCGCTCCTAACTCCATAATCACCATACGGAGCTATTCCCAGACTCGGAACCCCAAACGGACATCAAAATCATTGAAATGCATTTTATGCCGAATTTAGGAAATTCCTTAAAAATGCTGATTCCACAATATACGCCAAAACGCTCCCGGGTTATCCAAAACCCGACCCGGACATACGCCCAAGTCCGAAATCATCATACGAACCTGTTGGAACCTTCGGATCCTAATTCCGATGTCGTTTACTCAAAATTCCAGTCTTACTCAATTTCTTCAACTTAAGGCTTCTGAAATGAGAATTTCCTTTCAATTCAACTCAGATCTTCCTGAATTTCAATTCCGACCATACGCACAAGTCAATATACCTGAAATGAAGGTGTTCATGACTTCCAACCGCTGAACGACACGCTAGAGCTCAAAACGACCGGTCGGGTCGTTACATTCTCCCCCACTTAAAACAGACGTTCGTCCTCGAACGTGCCAAGAACTGCTCCGGAGTTATGTGAATTCATCGTTTAACACCTTGTGCACCTGCCCGTGCTACTACAACCCCGCTGAGCACACAAGCTTGATCTAATCTGAAGATATCCTCTTCTTATTCATACAATAAGTTCCGAACTTAGTTCCAACACCTGGAATTCTCTGCCGTGCCTGCTTCTAATATTTGAACACTGTATCAACTACCACGCGAGGCACCAGAACACAACCGTGCCTTTGCTGAATCAGCACCATACACCCCATGATCCATTATCTGACCACAATGACGCTCCCTGGACCTTAATAGCCAGACTTCTGCGAATTTGATGCTCTCAGGGCACCTTATAAGATACCTTCATACATTCTGCTATAACGCTGACGATATCACCACAACGGAGGAGATGTGTAGAAACTTCTAACCAATTGCAGAGTTAACCACACATTGACATCTTTTCTCTTAACTTAGATCATCATTTCATTACAAACCAGATAATGGTGATTGACCTGAATATATTTCACATAATCTCATCACACTGATCCCAGATTTATAAATCTCGTCTCACCTAGTATGAACTGTTCAGACAACCAATCACCCCTGACATTACCAACTGTCACACACAATGCCCAAAAGCGCCAATAGGCAATAACTCGAACATGATACATATGAAATGACTCAGAAAGGACTACTAAACTCACGCAACTAATATAACTTTCTTCAGAAAAATAGGAAATATAACATAAGAAAATAAATACAAGAACCTTACTCATCATGACACTGTTGCGGCGTGCAACCCGATCCAAATAACATACCCGTGGCCACGTGCCACCCGGTCCCATCATAAGATTTACATAAGGAAATATACACGGAGCTGAATTGCTCACTATTACAAATTACTGAAATCGGTCACAAGCACGCTGAGTGCATAATACCATTCTGGGGAGACTGATAGAGCCATATGCTACATAACTCGAGCACAACTCAGGTGCGATATATAAAATCTGAATCTCGAGAGCCATTCTGCTCCCATAACCTCATCACTATGCGGAATCTCAGCACATAAGAAATTATCAAGCCGTTTCACAACTCACACGACACAATCATAATATCACATGAATTTGATGAAGACGGGGCAACACCTGATATCCCAATACCCCTCCTTGAGGAGCGTTATACAGAAATGAACACATCTGACTCGCATGAAGCCCATAGTCTTCTTTAAATCCATTCATTCACTTCAAGCCGATTCTGCCCGCACTGAACTAGGATGATAGCCTTACCTTGGTCCGTAATAACCCACCTTTTCTCATAACACACAAGAGCAACCATCATAGCCGGGACAAACACCTCACAATCCACAACAAACTAGACCGAACGCCTTTAAGGTATATATTCTCAAATAAGCAATATTGCACCTCCTTATACTTGGTCCAAATCTTCAATCAATCAGGTGACTACAAGTCACACTTACATAATCTTCCCGTGGTCACGCTCCCATGACTTTTCACACAGGTAGCCATTATGCACATCCATACCACCGACCACCCTAAGGCTGCAAAACAATTCAAGGACCCGTAATCAGGATACAAAGCCTCTTTTACCCAACACATATCTCAGGTGACACTAAAGACAACATCAGCTTATGCTAAACATTCAAATCCTTGTTCTTGCTCCTCTGAGCCCGTGACATCCTTGTCAACACCGAACTGCAAATCTCGATTCTTACTTCCAGTTACATACTGCTTACTGCACCTAACGTGCCGATAATGGATGGCATAGGAATTCCATCATAACTTCTGAACCACTAATAGGGTGAACACTTCATCACATATAGAAATCTTTTAATTGCTTCAATTCATGAGAACCATAACAACACACAAGTGAGCTCTCACAATCACTATACATGCAAATCCTTAAGTAGTGGTCTGAACCACCATAACCCTTCCGGGACCCGCCTACACCTGACAGGCCATAGCACTTGAATGATTCCAACTGAAATCTATCACGACGGCCGACAGGCCCCACACATATCTGCACAGACCGTACACGTAGTCAATCATGCCGAAGGAACTGATCACTGTCGTACTTGTGCCATTTCAACCATGGCTAACCAATCTATATTCTTTTAATCATCTTTAGTTGCCTCAAAGGTAATAATAGCTTCCTTCAACTCATAGCAGCTCAACCCTCACTCATCCCGCGTGACCTTGATTCACGAGACCATGCTGCCTAGATTCCGCAACCCGTCTCACAACCTCCTGATAATCTTTCTACAACCCGGAGTCTATTTCTCTCACTCCTCTGATACTATCATGCATGCTGAAAGTAACATAGAACGCTTCAATCATCTTTCCCTTCCCTCGGGAATTACGCAACAAAAGCCCGACTCTTAATCATATTATTGCTTTAAACCTCTAAACACCACAGTTTCTAGCTTTCAAATTCACTAGGACCGCTACCGAAAGTCACCCACTCTGACGGGCCCCGAATACAATCAACTCAAAGGCTCTTCTAGCACATGGGTATGCTCTCAATGAAGCACGTGACTGAGTCACTTCCCTTACAACTTGCCTAGGCCTTAGGCACAAATTCTTAATCTACAAAGCCTAACCCTGGTCCAATAGGACCAACTTTGCACATTTTTATCATATGCCATGCTCGATTACCGCTTTAATCCTTCCTCTTAGCTGAAACAACTTGCCAATACGCCGACAATCCGCAACCCCATGAGAACACAATCCTACAACCCAACTGCAGGTGGTGGAACTCGCCACTTAGCCCGAAGCTACATCCTTGCACCACTCTAGACCCTGCTGAGATCCTTTCTCCTTTTCTAACATGATCTTGCTCAACCAACCCGTCCAACAACGCTACGTTGCACACCCTCTACAACAGCAATACCCCATCCCAAGCCTTCTCTCATTCACCAACCTTGCTTGTCCGTCCGCTCCTCATGGACCTATACTTAATGCGCCACAACATCTTCAAATTCACCGCCACATTGTGTCCAGTCTTCATCCCTGACAACTTCTCTCTGTCGCATCCAACCTTCCGCCGAATAACCAACGTTTCAGATTAAGCTCGTGGACCTAATCCCCGTCCACTAAAATTCTCAAATTACTCCAAACTTCTCCTCAAGATAGGTAGTTGTCTTACTGCTAAACTCCTATGCTACGCTGCCACTCTCCCACTTTGGTTAAACTCATTCCTTTAATCACTACCTGACTTCCCTTTCTTATGCCTGGCCCTTTAGAAATTTAGCCGCCGCTTGACACTTCTCATATGACTTCCTTCATCGAATGCTGCCCAATTGTTTCCTCAATTCAATATCATTCTCTGCAGCTCTTAAACCGGCAGATTACCATAACTTCAACTCCCCGAAGATCATCTTCCTCGAGCTACCTTCATTAGAAATACTCGTGTAATACTTGAACCACCGCACACCACGACCTCTAATAGCCGCTTCTTCAATACTGTTTAACCACACTCTGACCCAATGCAACCAAAGAAACCATAGCACCGACGAGCTTAACACATTCTATTCGATCAAAGACGACGATATAACATCATAGGTGAATGATCCACCCCACTTTAAAATACCAAGTCTTACTACTTTATCAATCCAAAGCCTCACTATTTATAATCCAAATGCCTTTCCTCTGCCGGAACTAGAATACTGAATCTCGAGATCACGCCTTGGGAATACCTCCCTTCAAACCATTCATCACCCTAATATACAGGTAAGCATTCTATCATCACACCCACATCGCGTGATAACCAATCGTAAGCATCATAACCACCTGAGCATAGCCTCCAGGCTCTTAATGAACAAGCTACCGAGATGAGACAACATAACATTCTTCATGCAGGGCAACAACAATAGCCCAAAAAACTATGCACGGAAGACTTCACGCACCATATCTGGGGTATCATTACAACTCCTGAAATTCTCGATTCCTAACAAGCGCTTCGCGACGCGTAATATAGAGTAGGAAGAAACGTAGGCATAAGCCTCAGAGGAATCAAATCGCACGGTTAGGAATCAAGAAGGGAAGTACTCCTAACAGCCCTGTAGCCTCTCGAAGATAAGTACAGACGTCTCCGTACCGATCCGCAAGACTCTACTAGACTTGCTCATGACTCGTGAAACCTAGGGGAACCTAGAGCTCTGATACCATGTTGTCACGACCCAAAATCCGTAAGGTCGTGATGGCACCGGACACTACTGTCAGGCAAGCCAATCCTTAATTAATAGAAGTAATTTCCTGTTTTAGCATTTTCGAAATCGTTACTTTTTATTTTTATACATAACATCTAGATAGAAATCCATTTCGTAGGAAAAGCAACAGTTCATTTATGTAAAACACAACCCAAATACATTTCCCAGAACCCGGTGTCACAAGTGCATGAGCAAATTCTAAGAGTTTATACAAATATTACAAAGCTTGTCCGAAGTACAGATTGGACAAGAAATTTAGAAATAAAATACAGTACATAGAGGGAGACTCTGTCAGCTGTGGGACGCCTCCGGATAATGCAGCACGTCTAAGTCTCCGAGTGAACCACCGCTAAGGGTGTACCTGTGCAACAAAAATGCACAGCAAGTGTAGTATGAGTACGAAAACAACGTGTACCCAGTAAGTATCCCGCCTAACCTCAGAGAGGTAGTGACGAGGGGTCAAATTTGACACTTGCTATAAGTCAGTCTAGTATAGTCTAAGTGAGAAGCTAAGCATGAGTATCATAATCAACTAATCAAATAATCAGAGATTAGAAACGTCAACAAATATCAACTTGTTCAGTATTTTTCACATAAATCCTCCTTCTTTTGAACTGGCAACTCGATATACTTAGGCCAATATACATGTATAAATCACAGGAAAATACGCAGCATTTATCATGCGCAACATATATGCCGAGGGTCGAACGGCGCGGACCATCAATAATAAACTGTGCATTGCCGAAGGGTCGATCGGCCCGAACCATAGATGCATCTATTTTTCCCCGCTCGCGAATCGATCATGCGACGCGGTCAACATAATAAATACGGCTAGCCTGCTCGCGAATCATACCTGCGACTCAGGTGCTCATAAGTACACATATTCACATAAAGGAAATCCAAATTTTTGTTCAAGAAGACATTTTCCCATAGAAGTAATAAAATTCTCCTTAATTAAACATGATGATAATATTTAGAATATATTTCCGGAAATTCGTTTGTCAAATCTTAATAGTATTCAATAAGTAATCTTGCCAAGAACACCCTGATCCACGGGGAAAATCAATCATATTTCCTAATAATTAAGAAGATATGCTCTAACCCTTTTTTGGAAATAGATTACCAATTTATTAGTATTATCAGTTTAATATCATGACAGGAACGCATATACAACACGTAAGGCATGCTAGTGGGTCCTAGGCTACCCGGATATGACATAACAGTAGCTACGCACAGACTCCCCTCACCTCGTGCATACGTAGCCCCCACAAACAATAGCATTTATTCATTTAGTTCACCTATGGGGACAATTCCCCCTCACAAAGTTAGAAAGGAGACTTACATTGCTACGAAGTTCCATAAACGAACTCCAAGCCTTCCCGACGACTCCAGTTGATGCGCAACGCTACAAAACTATCCAAATGATGATAAACCAAATGAGAATATACTCAATTGTTTGCTAAAAATTCAGATTATATAATTTTCCAAATTCGCTTAGTGAAATGACCAAAATGCCCTTGGGCCCACGTGCCCGAATTCTGAAATTTCTCGAAGATATACTCTACCCATATCTTCACTAGTCCAATTATATAATTTACTCTAATATTCATGCTCAACTCGTGGCTAAAATCCACTTTCACCAAATTTCTTGGTTTTCTCCAAAACCCCATATTTTCCCAAAAATCATGTTCAATCCATGTAATAGTCTTGTATTTAACTTAAAAACATGAAGAAGTTACTTACCTTGTGATTCATGACGAAAATCCCCTCTTGAAGCTCCTCAAAATCGCCCTCACCAAGATGAAAATGGGAGAAGAAATGACCAATTCCCGTTAAAAAAACAATCTGCTCAGGCCTACTTTTCGCACTTGCGGTACAATAGCCGCTCCTGCGGCTCCGCACCTGCGGAAATTCCATCGCAGGTGCGGCCCTGACTCAACCCAGCGGTTCCCGTTCCTGCGATCACCTCTCCGCACCTGCGTTTCCGCAGGTGCGACCAATCTCCCGCACCTGCGGCTTCCTCGACTCCAGCCAAAACTCGCACATGCGATCCATACGCCGCACCTGCGCCTTCGCAGGTGCGGAAATAACCTCGCACTTGAGTTCCTCAGCCTAACCAGCCATAACTCGCACTTGCGGTGTCCAAGCCGCTCTTGCGGCTCCGCACCTGCGGCCACAGCCTCGCAGGTGCGGTCACACCAGACACCAGCAGCCTTTAGCTCTTTTCCTACTTCAACTTTGATCCGTTAACCACCCGGAATCCACCCGAGGCGCCCGGGACCCCGTCCAATCACACCGACCTGTCCCAAAACATAACACGGGCTTGATCAAAGCCTCAAAACACATCAAACAACATCAAAACGACGAATCGCTCTCTAATCCAAATCTTTAAGACTTAAGAAATTTCAACTTCCACATACGATGCCGAACCCTGTCAAATTACGTCCGATTGACCCCAAATTTTGCACACAAGTCGTATTCGACATTACGGACCTGCTCCAACTTCCGGAATCGTATTCTGACCGCGATATCAAAATCTCCACTTCCAGTCGAATTCTTCCAAAACCTTCAAATTCTAACTTTAGCCAAATAACCTCGAATTGACTTCCGGATATCCGAATTAACTTCCGATCATGCTCCTAACTCCAGAATCACCATACGGAGCTATTCCCAGACTCGGAACCCCAAACGGACATCAAAATCATTGAAATACGCTTTAAGCTAAATTTAGGAAATTCCTTAAAAGTGTTGATTCCACAATATACGCCAAAACGCTCCCGGGTTATCCAAAACCCGGCTCGGACATACGCCCAAGTCCGAAATCATCATATGAACCTGCTGGAACCTTTGGATCCTGATTCCGAGGTCGATTACTCAAAATTCCAGTCTTACTCAATTTCTTCAACTTAGGCTTCTGAAATGAGAATTTCCTTTCAATTCAACTCCGATCTTCCTTAATTTCAATTTTGATCATACGCACAAGTCAATATACCTGAAATGAAGGTGTTCATGACTTCCAACCGCTGAACGACACGCTAGAGCTCAAAACAACCGGTCGGATCATTACAATGAGATTGTATTAATGAGTCATTATTGATGTTAATAAGTTAATTATGTCTAGATATTGTCGTTTCAGAGTTGAATTCAAAAGGAAAGGCGGTATTAGAAGCTTGAATTGCTATTCTTGGACCCGAGGTAAGTGTCTTCACTAGCTTTTGTGAGGGAATAGATATTGTATGCTATGTGCTAAGTGTTTATCATGTTTAATGCATAGGTGAGGTGACGAGTACCTATGCATTGTGTGTTTAAAGCATGCCCGTGAGTCCATTTTTGATGAAATTCTTACTATTACTTCCATATTCAGTGTATTATGAAATTGTCTCTACTTGAAAGTTGACTGTTGTTGAAAATCCTTGTTGATGAACTTGCGAGGTAATGGTTCTATTGAGAACCCAACTATAAAGGATATACGTGAAAAGGTTGGTTATAACTGAGACCCTTTCCGGGCAATTATTACGATATTGACTGAGATATTCCCCTTGTCGGGTGTTTATGATCTGTATTTCCACTATGTTGTATTCCATGCCATTTGATACTGTCATTTTTATGGTGAGGAAGAGTGTAAAGCACGAAAGGGTGATGCCGTGCCATGATTTACATTGATTACATCATAAAATGCATAGTGAGGAAGAGAGTAAAAACACGAAGGTTGATGTCGTGCCATGATTCACATTGATTAAAAGCACGAAGGTTGATGCCGTGTCATGATTCATATTGCCTCACATTATACATTGCATTGTGAGGAAGAGAGTAAAAGCACGAAGGGTAATGTCGTGCCATGACTTATATTATCTTATATCATACATCACATTATGAGAAAGAGAGTAAAAGCACGAAGGGTGATGCCGTGCCATTAAAAACATTGCTCGTATTTATACTTGTTACGTTAGCATTCTTGTTAATTTTCTCTTTTGCTCTCTCCTATGTGTTAATTAATTGTTCTTATCTATTACTTGTCACCCCCATTAACTGCTCCCGTATCCCGTGCTTATCTGTCTATTCCTGCGTTTTTTTATGATATATCTTGTAGAACTGTACATGTAGATTATCGTTGTCAAGGATAGCCTCGTCACTACTTAGGCCGAGGTTAGGCTCGGCACTTACTCAGTACATGGGGTCGGTTGTACTGATGCTACACCTGCACTTCTTTATGTTGTGCAGATCCCGCAGTTGGACCCAGTGGACACCGTTAGAGGGAGTATCCTTCAGTCAACCCCAGAGATCTCAAGGTAGACCCGCGGACGTTCGTGGGCCTTGGCGTCTCCTCTATCCCCATTTTTCCTATCCCGTCTTGCTTATCTCCTAGTTTCTGAGACAGTTCATGTATTATTTTCTTCAGACTTTGTATTTAACACTCTTATAGATAGTTCGTGAGTTAGTGACTCCAGGTTTTGGGATTGTAGCAACAGATTGTATTTTGTTATAACCACTTAGTCTCGAAATCTATCTACTTTTGTTATTAAAAATTACAAATTATTTCTAGTTAATTCTTTTATATTCCGCATTATTATGTTAGTATTGTGTTACGCGTTGGCTTGTCTAGCGGGTTCAACATTAGACGCAGTCGGAGCCTGAAGGTGGGATTTCGGATTGTGACATAAATATGCAAAATACACATTTTAATTAGGTTTCAACTCTGCATTTTACTAAACTTTATGGTCAAATATGTCTTTTTGAACGGTTGGCCATGTATACATACCATTTACCCACACAACTCTCAAGACAAACACACACTCTTACACAAACTCTAGAAAATAAACTATGGACTCCTCTCCCAGCTGCCAAACGATCCCTATCTTACTCTTGTTCTGATGATAACTAGGAAGAGCATAATCCAATATTTGAAGTGCTTATGAGTTTGGGATAAATGAGTTTCTTACTATTATTTATAATGCCTTGACTCCAGATGTGTTTTATAGTTTAGGGTTAAAAGTTATTATTAATGGGTTTCTCTTATGTTTGCACTTTGCAGCATATTCCAAAAAGAATCTACGAGCATATTCCCGAAACAAATAACATCACGCTTATTTAATATGGTGGCAAAGAGCGGTTCGTAGGATTAATCATTAGTGAACGAAGAAGGCAAGAAGACTGAAATTTTTTTATGGTGGAGAATGATATCAAGCGAGGTTGGGCCGTTAAACATGAGTTGGTTGAAATTGCACCATTTTTTGTTGTCTTCAAAGTGAAAGTGAAAGGACAAGGAACTTTTGAAGATCTGGTTGAAATTAATTAATTTTAGGTTATGTTTGTGTTGTTTTTTCCTTTTTTAGCTTTTATTTTTAAGTACATCCAGTTATAGTACGTGTACTTTTATTTTTTATTGAACTATTAATGATATCCGATTTCTATCTTCATCCAGCTCTGTGTGTTTTTTGTTATAATTGTATCTTTGTTTTCATTTTTTATATCATTTTAAAAGACTAAAACAATCTTGAATTCAAAAGAGTTAGGAAGTGTAAATAAGAGGTGTAAATACTTCATTGAGAAGTTAAATGGTTAGCATGTGAATAGTTTTGTTAGTAAATAGGATTGAATATCTACATGGAGATTCAAAAATTGTAGTTATCAATACAATTTTGGTAATCGAAATAGTTAATACAATTCAACTAACACCATTAGTTTCGATAACAACTCTATTCAAACCAAACCAATAGTCGCACTAGTAATAGGTTATTCGTTCATTGACAGGATTCTTTAGGCTAACTAACATGGAAGATTCTTTAGGTTAATTAGAATGCAAGTAATTTCAGTGGTTAAATTATTAGGCTAATTAAGAATCTATTTTTCAAATACTGGAAGAACATATTTTTTTTACAAAAGAATATCACATCGATCCTACTTGCGTGAGTTCACGCACTTAGACACTTTGTGATCATAATGACAATGTCATATATATGTATATATGGAAATATACAAACTCAAATATGTCAAAAGACTCGTATTATGATTTTTTCAGATTTTCTCCACTAATTAGAAAACTTATACAATAATTTCTTTATCGAAATATTTTCTCCGGTTCTAAATAAGTACCCATATAAATGAATATCTTGTGTCCGGTAAAACGCGAAATGATACGCACAGGGATAGATGTAGTATTCTAATGACAAGTTCAATTGAATATATAACTTCGAGTCAGACTATAAATTTTTGTATAAAAATTAGTTTGGTAGAAATACCTATTCACTCACACTTAGAAGAACATAAATTAGTAAGATATGAAAAAATAATAAGTATTAGGTTTGTTTGGGTATTAGGGCTTTGAAGAGGGATAAAATATACCTTAGGGTTTTGTTTTCGGCCATCTAGGGTTGATTAAATATTAGAATTTGAATACCTTATTATACTAAAGATATACAAAATACACAATCAAGTATATATATATTGATGAATAAATTCGAAATGTATACGCGTATACCACAAAAAAAAATGAAAAATTATATTTACGGAAAAGAGGGTTTGCATGCTTGATACATTCCATGTGTTGCGAAGACAAGCATTCATTGGATGAGAGAGAATCAAAGAGAGAAATTCAAAACCTAATGAAAAGGGCATTTTTGGTATAAAATTAGCGCATAAACTCTAATTTGGGTGTGGTTTTACATTAGTAATCATATTTGGGTCATTGTGGCAAAAAAGAATGTGACTAAAAGGAGTTTTCCATATATTTTTATGTACCGTATTATATTACACTACGTACATATTTTTAGAGTTTTAGAGTACGTGTGATGCACGTGTACTTAATTTTAATGCATATAAAATTTTAAAAATCAGACAAATACTATTAATTATGTGATTGAGTTATAAAATAAAATTTAAAAAGCACAAGTTATCCTATTTTGAACTTAATAAAGGAAGAAATTATGCTATAAAAAAGTATTCTAATTTCTTATTGCAACTCTAATGTAAGAGTTTTTGCATTAGCTCATATATAGTATAATAATATATTAGACTTGTACACAAATATCATGCAGCTATACTATATCCTGCATGGTCTTAAAAAGTTAATTTTATTTACTCAAGTACCTAATATGGATTTTATATTATTCTATATTATTAGGTTTAGTTCTCATATGCATAATTTAAATAAATGGGTAATACTTAACCCAACTCTGTGTTGGGGAATTTTCCTTAGGCGTTTTTACTGGTTTTTGCTATAAAAACCCTGTGTACGTGAGGTGACAAGCGCGTGCACAGGATATTTTCACTGAAGTTCCTTATTTCTTTCTACATAATGTTTCCTTTTA
>ML243934.1:0-19675 GCA_005239495.1 Nicotiana undulata | reverse complement strand
CCCATCCCCCCCCCCCCCAGTGGTTCCGGCTCAGCATGAGGCCAGGGTAGTTGCTTCTGAGGCAGAGAAGCTCAAAATTGAGAGGTACAAGAAGTACCACCCACCTACTTTCAACGGACTATCTTCAGATGATGCATAATGGGAATTGCAGAGATGAGTGGGGTTTCTTTTACCGCTTTCCAGCTGAGGGGAGCGGCATATCAGTGGTGGTGTGCCTATGAGCTGAGTAGTCCGGATGAGGAAGCTTCACTTACTTGGACTCCGTTTTCAGAGATGTTTTTGCGAGAGTATGTCCCTCAGAGCCTCAGGGATGCTTGGCGCGCAGAGTTTGAGCAACTGCGCCAGGGTGCTATGACTGTGTCGGAGTATGCAGTCTATTTCAGTGAGTTAGCTCGTCATGCACCGACTTTGGTTGCCACTGTCAGAGAGAGGGTTCGTCATTTCATTGAGGGACTCCACCCCAGTATTCAGACCAGTATGGCCAGAGAGTTGGAGATGGATATCATTTATCAGCAGGCAGTGAGTATTTCTAGGAGGGTAGAGGGAATGTTTGCTCGGGACAAAGAGGGGAGAGAGGCCAAGAGGTCTCGAGAGACTGGTCATTATTCAGTAGCTCGTTCACTAGCAGCACGTTATAGTAGGGGTTTTATGAATCGCCATGTTCATTCAGCTCCTCCTGCATCCAGCGGTGTTCCAGCTCCTCTAGACTCAGGAGCCCTATTATGCACCGCCAGTATCTAGTATGCCTCCTGCTCGAGGCGCTATTACCGGCCAGTCCAGGAGGCCAGTTTTGAGTTAGTCTCAGACGCAGCGTCCTCCGAGGGGTTGTTTTGAGTGTGGTGACACTCGTCACATGGTTAGAGATTGCCCCAGAGCTAGGAGGGGTGCATCTTCACAGACTTATCAACCTCCACGTGCTCCATCGGATCCTTCGGCTATTCTTCAAGCCCTAGCTGCCACTCCACCTCCTCAGCCAACTCGAGGTGGAGGTCGGGGAGGTCGAGGTCTCCCTAGATGGGGAGGCCAGGCCAGGTACTATGACCTTCCAGCCCGTTCAGAGGTCATCGTTTTAGATTTAGTTATCACAGGTATCGTCCATGTCTGTCATTGGGATGCATCGGTATTATTTGACCCAGGCTCTACGTATTCATATGTGTCTTCTTATTTTGCTTCACATTGGGGATATCTCGGGATTCTTTGAGTTCCCATGTTTACGTTTCTACTCCTGTGGGAGATTCTCTCATTGTGGACCGCGTATATCGGTCGTGTTTGATTGTCCTTAGTGGTTATGAGACCAGGGCCGATTTGTTATTGCTCAGTATGGTAGATTTCGATGTTATCTTGGGCGTGGACTGGTTGTCGCCCCATTATGCTATTCTTGATTGTCACGCTAAGATTTTGACGCTGGCTATGCTAGGTTTACCGAGATTAGAGATGAAAGGTACCTTAGAGTATACTCCCCGCAGGGTCATTTCTTTTCTTAAGGCTCAGCGGATGGTTGAAAAGGGGTGTGATGCGTATTTGGCCTATGTCAGAGATGTCAGTTTTGATACCCATACAGTTGAGTTGTCCCAGTAGTGAGGGACTTCCCTGATGTATTTCCAGTTGATCTTCCGAGTATGCTGCCCGATAGAGATATTGATTTCGGCATTGATTTGTTGCCGGGCACTCAGACCATTTCTATTCCTCCCTATCATATGGATCCTCATGAGTTTAAGGAGTTCAAGGAGCATTTGTAGTAGTTGTTTGATAAGGGTTTCATCAGGCCCAATGTATCACCTTGGGGTGATCCGGTATTATTTGTCAAGAAAAAGGATGGTTCTATGCGTATGTGTATTGATTATCGGCAGTTGAACAAGGTTACAGTGAAGAACATGTATCCCTTGCCTCGCATTGATGATTTATTTGATCTATTACAAGGTGCTAGGGTATTTTCCAAGATTGACTTGCGTTCTGGCTATCATCGGTTGAAGATTCGGGAGACGGACATCCTGAAGACTGCCTTAAGGACCAGATATGGTCATTATGAGTTCCTTGTCATGTCATTTGGGTTGACCAATGCCCCATCAGCCTTTATGTATTTGGTGCACAGTGTGTTCTGGCCTTATCTTGATTCCTTCGTCATTGTGTTTATTGACGACATCCTGTTATATTCCCGGTCTCTGGAAGATCATGAGCAGCACTTGAGGACCGTGTTTCAGACTTTGA
The DNA here is from genome assembly GCA_005239495.1 of Nicotiana undulata. Lineage (NCBI taxonomy): Eukaryota > Viridiplantae > Streptophyta > Magnoliopsida > Solanales > Solanaceae > Nicotiana > Nicotiana undulata. The sequence continues at coordinate 17,467 of ML243934.1, read as the reverse complement.
AATTGTATGCAAAATTTTCTAAGTGTGAGTTCTGGCTTGATTCAATGGCATTCTTGGGCCACATAGTGTCTTGTGATGGGATCAAGGTGGATCCGAATAAGGTAGAGGCGGTGCAGAGTTGGCCTAGACCATCATCAACTATGGAGATCCGCAGTTTCCTGGGTTTGGCAGGGTACTGATGACTCGAGGATTGGACTTGAAGTAGTATTGATGCAGGACGGTAGGGTGATTTCCTACGCGTCCAGACAGTTGAAGGTGCATGAGAAGAATTATCCAGTTCATGACCTCGAGCTAGCAGTTATTGTTCACGCCCTAAAGATCTGGCGTCATTATTTGTACGGTGTTCCCAGTGATATTTACGCTGATCACCGGAGTCTTCAGCACTTGTTCAGGCAGAAGAACCTTAATCTACGTCAGCGGAGGTGGTTGAAGTTACTGAAAGACTATGACAACACGATATTATACCACCCGGGGAAGGCCAATGTAGTGGCCGACGCCTTGAGTCTCCAGGAGGAGAGTTTGGCATATCTTCCGGCAGTTGAGAGGCCCTTAGCCTTGGATGTTCAGGCCTTATCCAGTCAGTTCGTGAGATTGGATCTTTCTGAGCCTTGCCGGGTATTAGCTTGTGTGGTTTCTCGATCTTCTCTTTATGACCGCATCACAGAGCGTCAGTATGATAATCCCCACCATCTGGTTCTTCAGGATAGGGTCTGGCGAGGTGACGCTAGGGATGTGACTATAGGTGATGATGGTGTGATAAGGATGTAGGGTCGGATTTGTTTTCCCAAAGTGGATGGGATTCAGGGGTTTATTCTGGAAGAAGCCCATAGCTCGCGGTACTCCATTCATCCGGGTGCCGCGAAGATGTACCAGGACCTGAGACAACACTATTGGTGGAGAAGGATGAAAAAGGATATAGTTGGATTTGTGGCCAAGTGTCTCAACTGTCAGAAAGTTAAATATGAACATCAGAGACCAGGAGTATTACTTCAGCAGATTGAGCTCCTAGAGTGGAAGTGGGAGCGGATCACCATGGACTTTGTGGTTGGACTTCCACGTACTTTGAGAAAGTTCAATGTTATTTGGGCAATCGTGGATCGGCTGACCAAGTCAGCCTATTTCATTCCAGTGTTGACTACATACACCTCATAGAGGTTGGCCGAGATTTATATCAGGGAGATTGTCCGTCTTCACATTATTCCAGTATCCATCATTTCAAACAAAGGTACATAGTTCACATCACGGTTCTGGAGAGTCGTTCAGCAGGAGTTGGGTACTAGGGTGGAGTTGATCACAACCTTTCACCCTCAGACGGACGGGCAGTCCGAGCACACAGTTTAGATTCTTGAGGATATGCTCTATGCCTGTGTGATGGAGTTCGGAGGGTCATAGAACCAATAGTTCCCACTTGCAAAGTTTGCTTATAATAACAGTTACCAGTCCAGCATTCAGATGGCACCGCATGAGGCTTTGTATGGTAGGTGGTGCCGGTCCCCAGTGGGATGGCTTGAGTCGGGCGAGGCCCGATTGTTGGGTACAAATTTGGTCCAGGATGCCCTGGATAAGGTGAAGATGATTCAAGATAGACTTCGCACAGCCCAGTCCAGGAAGAAGAGTTATGCGGACCGGAAGTTTCGTGATTTGGCATTCATGACCGGTGATCGGGTTTTGCTTCGGGTATCGCCTATGAAGGGCGTCATGAGATTCGGGAAGAAGGGTAAGCTAAGTTCGAGGTTTATTGGTCCTTTTGAGATATTGCGGCGCGTTGGGGAGGTTGCTTATGAGCTTTCCTTACCTCCCAGCCTAGTAGGAGTTCATCAGGTGTTCCACGTTTCTATGCTCTGGAAGTATCACGGTGATCCGGCTCATGTAATGGATTTCAGCTCAATCCAATTGGACAAGGATCTATCTCATGTTGAGGAGCCAGTAGCCATTTTGGATAGACATGTCAGAAAGCTCATGTCAAAGAATATTGCATCAGTAAAGGTCCAGTGGAGGGGTCATCCGGTCGAGGAGGCGACTTGGGAGACCGAGCAGCATATGCGCAGCCAGTACCCTCATCTTTTCACAGCTTCAGGTATATCTTTATATTCGTTCGAGGACGGACGATTGTTTTAAGAGGGGGAAGATGTAACGACCCAACCGGTCGTTTTGAGAGTTTGAGCCCCGAACCCCTAATAATTTTTTCCCTACGTTTGTTTCTGCTATTGGCACTTGCCGGAATGATTAGTTATGGAATTCGAAGAGTTTTGGGACACTTAGTCCCTAAATGTGAGTTTAAGCCTTAGAATTTGGAATGTAGTCGGAACTGTACGAAGACGGATCCGGAATGGAATTTTGTCGACTCTGTTAGATCCGTTGAGTGATTTTGGGGTTAGGAGCATTTCCGGAATGTGTTTTCAAGGTATGTAGTAGATTTAGGCACGAATTGGCGAAAGTTAGATTTTCGGTGATTTCGGCCGATAGGGAAAATTTTGATATCGAGCTTGGAATGGAATTTCGGAACTGGTTGTAGGTTTGTAGTGTCATTTGTGACCTGTGTGTCAAATTTGAGGTCATTCGTACCAGTTTGGACGTGTTTCGGCATCGTTTGTAGATTTTGGAAAAATGTTAACTTCTTAGGCTTGAATTCATGTTTAATTCTTGTTTTTGGTGTTATATGATGTGGTTTGAAGGCTCGACTAAGTTCGAATAAGGTTATAGGGATGGTTAGTAGGTTTGGTTGAGGTCCCGGGGGCCTCGGGTGTGTTTCGGATGCTCAACGGGAAAGAAAATGGACATAGGCAAAAATATGATGTTGTTGGTTCTGGTGTTTCGCACCTGCGGAATGGGAGTCGCAGGTACATACATGCAGGTGCGGTAAGGGTGTGCGCAGATGCGGAAAGTGGTCAGGGCTAGCTGGGCTCGCAGATGCGGCTAGGTGTCCGCAGATGCGACCCAGGGGTCGCAGGTGCGGACCCAGCCCTTTAAGTGATTTTTCGCATCTGCGATGACTTTTCCCTAGGTGCGGCCCCATAGATCGCAGATGGGGAAATCGCTGAGCAGATATAGGAAATTCGAGGGTTTGAAATTTCACAACATTAAAATTGATTTGGAGCTCGGTGGGAGACGATTTCTCGAGGGATTTTGAAGGAAAATCATTGGGTAACGAATTCTAACTCTAATTTGTTCATAATACTATAATATATTGTTGTTTTCCTCTTCTAATTAAGGAATTTGAGGGTAAAAGTTTGAAAATGGAAGACAAGTTCCCCAATTAAAAATCCGAGTTGAGTGAGATTTTGACGTCGGATTTTGATGATTTTTGTTCGAGTGTACTCGTGAGTGAACGAGTGTTCATAATTTGCAAATTTTACCTGATTTCGAGGCGTGAGCCTGGGGGACTTTTTGGGGCGATTTTCCTAACTTCGCAGTTTAGCTTTGAATTAATTAGTTAGATTAATTACTTCAAGTTATATTTACATTATGCAATTACTTTGAATAAATTTGGGCCATTTGGAGTTGGGTACTCGTGGCAAGAACGTGGTTTCAAGTTGTATTGAGCGGTTGAGGTAAGTGGCTTACCTAACCCTGTGTTGGGGACTTCCCTTAGGATATTTGATGATATTTGTTGTGTGGGCGCTGTGTACGTGAGGTGAAGAGTACGTACACAAGCCGGTATTGCTAAAATTCCACTTTTCCTTCTTAAATCATAAATTGTTCTTTCTCCTATTAATTTGCATTAATATGTTAAATTGTTTAGCTTAGATTGGAAAAGCATGCTTACGTGTCTAATTGTCTACTTGATACTATGTGTGCCATGCTTAGTTAGATTACTGCTTTTCCTTACATATGATTAGATGAACTGTATAAATTGATGTTATGCCCGTCATTTATCTTGCATCGCATATTTTAATTTGGGACTACGGACGTATTCTGGGAGATCCCCCTGTACTGATATTTATTTTGGGTCTACGGACATATTTCGGGAGATCCCCCTGTACTGCATATTTATTTTAGGACTACGGACGTATTCCAGGAGATCCCTTCTTGTACTGCATATTTATTTTGGGACTACGGACGTATTCCGGGAGATCCCCCTATACTGCATATCATCTGAAACTACGGGACGGTATCCTGGGAGAATTCCACCTTATGTTTACCTTGTTCTGGGCCGAGGGCTCCCTTTACTATTAAGTTTTTTCGAATTTTTACTTAAACTCTTTTACTGTTTTAAATTGTTTATATTGATTCCAGTAGGGCCTTAACCTGACCTCGTCACTACTTGACTGGGGTTAGGCTTGGCACTTATTGGGTACCAAATGTGGTGTACTCATGCCCTTTCATGCACATATTTTCGTCTGCAGATTCAGGTACGAGCCAGCCTCGTGGATAGTATCTGTTGCTAATTCTAGGAGACTACAAGGTATTTCTGCCACGTCCGCAGAATCCTCAGAGTCCCCTTCTATTCCATCGCTTAGAGTTTTCTTATATAATTTCCAAACTTGTTAGAGCTACAGTAGTTATTAGAGGCTTGTGACTATTTATGACATTTCAGGTCATTGGGATGGATATTTTGTACATGTCGAGCGGCCTCGTTATGTTATTCAGAATATGTTCTTATTTTCTTTATTTATTATGTTTTTAATGATGTTTTATCCGCAAAATTAGGATTACCTAGTCGTATAGACTAGGTGCCATCACGATACCTTTCGGAGGGTAAATTGGATCATGACGGGTCTGTCTTCTTTGAGGTAAGTATCTTGTCTAACTTCGTATGGGGGAACTACCCCTTAGGATTTGAGTCTTCAATGCTAATTGTAGTCCGTGTACGCGAGGTGACGAGTACGCGCTCGATATTGTTTGTGGAAAGTTGGCTTTTAGGTTCTAAGGTTCTTGTATTTACCGAGTATGAAGTTATTTTTGTTATGATCAAGTGTCACACCCCAGACCGGAGGAGGCGTGGCTGGCACCCTGTGCCGCACTAGCTTGAGCGAACCACTCTGTAACTCATGATCATTCGACAAAAACTAGAACATACATAGGTCGAGTTAGTTGAACTCATTCCTTTCTTAACTATCATGGGCCCACATGGCCACAACTCATAATGTACAACTGTAAGTGGGCAACACTGTATCAATAAACTATCGTTCTTAACACATGAATACATATGGGCCGGCAAACCTCTGACATACTGTACCAACTAAACCTCTGTCTACAAAGCCTCTAAGATTATTTGACATCAAATGGGACAGGGTATCGGCCTACCCATAAGTCTGACACGATGGCTCATAGACTCGGTTGCACACCAAATGAGGTGGAGTCTTACCGATTCTTCGTTGAATGCTAACCTCGTCTACTATTAGGGTTCATCAAATTGATTACTTATACATAAACAGGCATGAATGCAGCGTCCACAACAAAAAAACGTCAGTACCAACAATGTACAGAGTATGTAAGGCATGTAATATAAAGGACATGAAAGAAACATGGAGCACATTACTAAACATGTAAATCTAGATAACTCTGTGTATCATTTAATACTTATAGTATCATGCATATATGTATGAATGCCATGTCGTGCATAGGTACATGTGTTCATAACATCATCAAGCCTCTGAGGGCATCCCATCATATCTTCTCGGCCACTTTGGACAAAATCATCAACGTATACCAGCTGATCAGGTGGTGGTGCGTATATAATGCCATAACCTTTCCCAAATTTCATATCCATATGTATACATATATATATATATATATACGCGTATATAACTCCACCTGGTCATGGATCAATGTGCATGTATAAATATGCATGAAATGCATATGAAATACGTTAATAAAATCTCTTGGAACGTTATAAGACCATTATACCTTTGAGTAATATCATGAAGTAAACTTTTTAAACTTACGTATTTTTCTGAGACACATGAACAGATGATAAAATAATATGACACGTGGGGAATCAAGAACATAAGCATCTCTAATATTTCTATGATTAGAGTCATGTATGAAAATTGTACATTTTCTTGTTTCGTTTGTGTCGTATAGATCATGCCAAAAGATATAATGGATAGCCTTAACATACCTGAAGTAGGGGAAAATCCGTATAATATTTTTGAGAATAGAACTTCTAAATATTCCTTGCCATGTTCCCGAAGACTTATATTTAGCTCCCAAAGGAAGATCTTTGTATCTTGTATGAAGACTCCCACAGTTGCACCCCAGAATCTTCAAGATAGTCTTGATATTATGAACTTCATTAACCGAAAATATATAGCTTTTCACTAAGCTAATATGAACACAAGTATCTCTCAACAATACCAACATAATTCCATCTTCCTCCTTACTATAGAAAAGTGATAACTGAATCCGTACATCCCCTCTATGTCTTATATCAAAATCTCACCGTAGCAAATGCATATACAAAGGTCAAGCAAGAGAACTTTGGAGTTGTTATTATTACAAGCTAATTTGGAAGTATTACAAAGAAAGTTAACCAACTTTAAACTAAGATTTTGAAAAACTTGCCACCTTGCACGATGGTCACGTCTGTGGTAGATTCACAAGGGTTCCAAAAGATATATACTCTTGTGAAGATCTATTACGAAGAACAAAATAATTGCCTTGCACTCATTTAGAAAATTAAAATAAGAGAATTTTAGAATCAATGAATCGAGCACTGTTTGTTCAAGTGGAAATGCTCGGTATAGAAGAAAATATTGTTTTTATTCAAAATATAAAGTGTTGTGCACTTAGCACATTACCTTTACAAGTCTTGTATTCAAGATATGTGAATGAGGTGTCTTTTATTTATCAATTAGGTTGCCACCTTTCCATTCAATTCAAGAGTCACACTCTTGGCATGGGATGGCTGACACGTAATCCCCTTGTTGGGGGTTTAAACTTTATCAATAATCAATTAGGTAATATTTTGTTACGGTAATTAACCAAATATTCACATAATTAAGAATTATCTCAAATTACTTAAAATTTTACTTATTTTTAATACACTTTATACACCTCACTAACAGGGTCATGTGGTACCATATAAAATAAATACATACACTATTATTTTTATTAAAATATCCATGTAAAAATACATATATTTTCTCAACTTATAATTTTCCTAACCCCATATAAAGAGTAAAAATCCTCGTATGCTTAATTCTTAAAATGGTAAAAAAAGATAACCTTCTTTTCTTGTGAGAAAATAATTTCAATCTTTACAATAAAGAAAATCTCATAAACTTTCTTATATTATATGTATAATTTATCATATTCGAAAATAGTAATAATGGTAACTATCCAAAATTATACTTATAAAATTTTACTAAAATACCACACTAACATAATATCTAATGGTATCAAGGTTGTAAACTTACAGGGTTTCACAATAATAATGTCTTATACCCTTTATAACCTCCTAATAGACATAATCCCTTCGAACTTATGTGGATGTACTACGACGCATCCTAATGCTAAGGTACGGGATGTAGCATCCTTCCCCCCTTTAGAAACATTCGTCCTCGAATGTTAACTCGTTGAGATTTTCAAAACTTTCGCTAGGGTCTCCTCTGTATACTAAACTAAAACCCAATCTCTATCTGAGCTCTGGACTAGTCACAACCTTTTGTACTTGAGTATCTCGTATCTTCTTCACTTTTACGTTACTTACCTTTTAATCTCGCATCGTATCTTCTGTTTGTTTTTTTTCATAACCTCTCTTTCACATTCCGCCTTAAAGCTCTATTGTGATACCTGCACCTCTGGTGCATACAAAATCAGGCGAAAACTTCATACTGACTTCTTACGACTCAGCTCTACGGAACGATCTTGAAACAAAGAAGGGAAATATTTCCTAAATTCCATATAGCCTCTCTATTATAAATGTGGGGCGCAACACACCCATAAGTGAGACTCTACTAGGCACGTCTTTGTAGACTCCCTAGAACAGAATTGCTCTGATACCACTTTGTCACGCCTCAAACCGGGGGAGGCGTGGCTGGCACCCGGTGCCGCACTGCCCGAGCGAACCACTCTGTAACTCATGATCATTCAACCAAAACTAGAACATACATAGGTCGAGTTAGTTGAACTCTTTCCTTTCGTAACTATCATGGGCTCACATGGCCACAACTCATAATGTACAACTGTAAGTGGGAAATATTGTATCAATAAACTATCGTTCTTAAGACATGAATACATATGGGCCGTCAAGGCCTCTGACAAACTGTACCAACTGAACCTCTATCTACAAAGCCTCTAAGATTATTTGGCATCAAATGGGACAAGTGTAAAGACCCGTAAATATTCTATGTCTAGAATAATGCCTGAATAGGTCCCTATGTTGTTATAACTGTAGAAACTCTTAAAACGGACCTATTTTGAGTCAAAAGTACCCCGAAACTTGAAAAATAAAATTTCCCAGAATTGTGTTGTTATGCAACGCACTATGCGATCGCATAACGTGTATGCGGACCGCATAATGGTCGCATACCTGGACAGGCTACTGTCCAAATTGAGGACAACTATGCGGCCCAGAATGCGATCGCATTTTGGGTATGCGGACCGCATAGTTGTCGCATTCTTGCCCCATGGTTCTTGCGAAGGAGGTTATGCGACACAATATGCGATCGCATAACAGGTATGCGTACCGCATAGTGGTCGCATACCTGATTGTTTTCCCATTTTGGCCCATTTGAGGGCCAACTATGCGACAGGAATGCGGACCGCATAGCAGGAATGCGATCGCATTTCTGTGTCGGAGCTCCTATTTTCTAAATTTAAAACCCGACCCCCTATTTAATAAAACACCCCTCCCTTTCATTTTTAAAGAATTTTTGAACAAAATAGAGAGAGGGGAGAGAGGGTTCTTGAGAGAGAAAGCTCATTCTTCATCAATTTGATTTTTTCCAAAATCACTCAGGCCTGGGAATTTCGAGTAATCTTCTTCTTGATTCTAACAGGTAAGTCCACACCCTATTTCCCTTAAATTTTCAGATTTTGGTTAATAGTAGAACTCCCCTAAGTGGGTTCTTGAAGATTAAAGTAAAGAACCTTGCATGCATGTTCATTTATTGTCACAATCTATTAAAGGGAAGTGGGTTAGAGTAAATAATCACAAAGAGGGGGGGTTGGTAATCTGAGGGGTCTCATAACATTCGATAAATGCCTAGGCAAGTTCAAATTGTGTTCATGATTCCCAATTCTAAGATGAATGTGTTACATTATGAATTAGATCGACGTTGCTTGACGGTCCGGTGATTTGGGAATAGGAATTAGAAGGGAACTTCGACTCCAGGTATGTATGGCTAACTTTAACATTTGTAGAATCCTCTTGTTGGTGTCCGAGCATACGGTATGTGTACTTTGTTTGAGAATATGTGAATCGGTTGTCCAATTGTGTTGAGGCGTAATACTTCACTCCCTGAATTTCTTGTTGACTACTATGCTAGTTGAGATTGTGGAAAGTGGTTTGTTGTGCCTATCTTATTATGTGAAAAGCTCGTAAATGCTCGAGGGTATCAATATGAAAGTATGTGTTAATGAATGAAAGAATGTTAATGTGCCCAAGTGTGGGAATGCATATAATGGCTAAACACTGTGCGTGGTAAGTAATGAAAAAGGGTATTGTGAAATGATGTAATTGAGTTGAACGATTATGGCAACACTGTGTACATGAATTACTGCTTGGTGAGAATCATCGTGCCTTGAGTCCACATAGCGAATTGTTGATATGAACTTGTGTTCCTTGTAATGAAGATACTTGTGATTTAATTGTTGGGGATTGTTGTTATGAAATGTGATTGTCTGGTGGGATCGGGTTGCACACCGCAACACGAGGTAATAAGGGTGGATGAGGTAATAAGGGTGGGCGAGGTAATAAGGGTGGACGAGGTAATAAGGGCGGCCGAGGTAATAAGGGTGGAATGTGGTTGTGTTGAAATGAGAATCTGTGAAACTCTTTAATATGATGGTGTTGAAAGGAGAATCTATGAAACTCTTGAATATGATGGTGTTGAAAGGAGAATCTGTGAAACTCTTGATTTTGGTTGTTTCTGTTTCTGTGCAATACTTGTTGGTTCCATTAACTGTCTCTTATATATGTATTGCTTGATTGTACTTAGGGTAAAGTATGTTCATACATACTAGTACTATTCCACAGTACTAACGTCCCTTTTGCCGAGGGCGCTACATCTTTTATATGGATGTAGGTGGTTCTATAGCAGGAAGCTCAGCCCGCCGTTAGTGGTGCCTCTTCTTCATCTCTTCAGCAGTTTATGTGATCCCCTCTTCCTCTTGGGTCCGCATGTGGATGATACTATCCTCTTTGCTTATGTTGTAAAGGTATAGCCGGGGCTTTGTTGTCGGCAAGTTACGTAAAACTCCTAAGAACTCTTAGAGGCTCCGTAGACACTGTGTGGGTTGTATATGTATATGTATATGTATATTGTGGGCGGTAGGTATACTCACTCGTACTTGTGGATCGCAAATCAGAAATGTTGTATGTAACTTGTATATTTTGGAGTATCTATTATTGAAAACTAAAAGAGGAAAAATGGAATTATGTTGTAAAGTGTACTTTGAATCTAAATTGGCTAACTCATATGGAATAATGTATGTTATGAACACGGGGTAATACATTAGGTAGGAAAGGCAATCCAGGTCCGCTTGACTGGGTTCATCCGGTTAGGCGCCGGTCTCGTCCCTCGGTTTTGGGACGTGACAAACTTGGTATCAGAGCCTAAGGTTTTAAAAGTGTCCTAGGATGTCTCGTAGCCGTGTCTAGTAGAGCCCTTCTTATCGATGTGTTGTCGACCACATCTATAAGTAGGGGGCTGCATGGACATTTAGGAAAATACCCTTTCATTGTTACGCTGTACCGTGCGATGAAGTGAAAGGTGAGAATATCTTTATCTAACTCGTGCATTGTCCTAATGTTCAGTAAATGGCGCCCAAGAAGAGAGCTTGACTTGGACTAGAGGCCAATGCCACCCCGAGTGTGGCTATAAATCGTTTATCTGATGGTGCGGGTGAGAATGATTCCCCGACCTTGAATCTGCTGACTCCTCTGTGCCAGGCCAGTCTATTCCTATTCCTGCTCCAGCGGAGGGTACTGAAATCCCTCCCGCTGATGTTCCTGATCCTTCCTCAGTCCCAGCTTCCGGTACCAATATTTCTGATGGGGACCTTAGGGGAGCTATCCAGATGTTGACTCAGTTAGTGGCCTCCTAGGCCCAAAGGTCACAGACTTCCCCTGCGTCCTCTAGCGAGCAAGGGGGGGCAGCATATTCGTGGTTAAAGATGTGGGAGAGTTCCCGTGGAGAGGGGAGCCCTCCGGCGAGGTGGATCAAGTTTGTAGATGTTTTCCTGGATCATTTCTTGCCTGTCGAGGTTATGGCATCCCGTGCTGCAGAGTTTGAGGTCCTTAAGCAGGGCCACATGAGTGTGTGGGAGTACCATATGGAGTTTGTGCGCTTTTCCAAGTATGCTGCCCACATGATGCCGACTATGGAGGCCAGAGTTCATCGGTTTGTTCAGGGCCTTGGTCCCTTGGTTGTCAATGAGGCTGCTACAGCTGCTTTGCATTCAGATATGAATTATGGTAAGATTGTGGGTTTTGCTCAGGCTACGGAGGCCCAAAAATTGAAAATAAGAATGGAGAGAGAGGGTAGTAGTAGAGCCCGGTCAGCGAGCAACCCTGGGAGCTCAGTTGGAGGTGGGAGATTAGCCCTTGGGAGAGGGTCATCAGGGCCATCTCAGTCCTATGCTCAGTCATCAGCCAGTGCGCCGCCATCAGGGCCCAGGTATCAGCAGGGAGGTCGCTTTGGGCCCGGTTCAGATAGTAGGAGGTTCCACCAGTCAAGTAATTCCGGTGGGAGGTTTCAGCAGCAGCGGAGGGCCCCATGTCCTAAGTGTGGGAGGTTCCATTCTGATCCATGTTACTTGGATATTTATGTATGCTACAGATACGAAGTGAGAGGTCATATCCAGTGGGATTGTCGTGCGCCCAGTTATGGCACAGGTAGGGTCACTGCTCAGCCATCCAATTCTTCAGCCACTACATCTTCATCACGCCCTCCATCTCCAGCAGGGCGCGGTGCAGCTAGGGGTAGAGAACGGGGTCAAGGGGGACCCAGTCGGTTCTATGCTTTGAGTGGTCGCTTGAGTGCGGAGGCTTCTCCAGATGTTGTCACAGGTATTTTGACTGTCCAATTGCTTGATGTTTATACTCTTATTGATCTGGGGTCCTCTTTGTCATATGTTACTCCATTTATTGCTTCGAGTTTTGGGATAGAACCCGAACAACTTCATGAGTCATTCTCAGTGTCGACTCCGGTTGGTGATTCTATTACGGCCGCGCGAGTCTATAGGAATTGTATTGTTATGGTGTGTGGTCGAGATACCACGGCCGATCTTATTGAGTTGGAGATGTTAGATTTTGATGTAATCATGGGAATGGATTGGCTTTATTCATGCTTTGCTAAACTCGACTGCCGAACCAGAATTATGAGGCTCGAATTTCCTAACGAGCCCGTTATTGAATGGAAAGGAGATGATGTTGTGCCGAATGGCAGGTTTATTTCCTATCTTAAATCCTCCAAGATGACCAGGAAAGTATGCATCTATCATTTGGTCCGGGTTGCGGACACCACTTCAGAGGTGCCTGCTCCCGAGTCCGTGTCAGTTGTGAATGAGTTTCTTGAAGTGTTTCCGGATGAGCTTCCTGGAATTCCGCCAGATAGAGAGATCGATTTCGGGATTTATGTATTGCCAGATACGCAACCAATATCTATTCCACCTTACAGAATGGCGCCAGCAGAATTGAGAGATTTAAAGGAGCAATTGAAAGATCTATTAGGAAAGGGTTTCATTTGGCCAAGTGTGTCGCCTTGGGGCGCACCGGTTCTTTTTGTCAGAAAGAAAGATGGATCGCTTCGAATGTGTATTGATTATCGGCAACTCAACAAGGTCACCATCAAGAATAAATATCCACTACCTCGGATAGATGATTTGTTCGATCAGTTGCAAGGTGCTAGGTTCTTCTCAAAGATTGATTTACGGTCAGGGTACCACCAGTTAAACATCAGGGAGCAGGATATTCCTAAGACCGCCTTCAGGACTCGTTATGGGCACTTTGAATTTCTGGTAATGTCTTTTGGGCTAACCAACGCCCCAGCATCTTTTATGGATCTTATGAATCGGGTTTTCAAGCCGTTTCTTGACTCCTTCGTGATAGTCTTCATTGATGATATCCTTGTTTATTCGTAAAGTTAGGAAGATCATTCTAATCACCTAAGGGCGGTTCTGTAGACTCTTTATCAGCACCAGTTGTATGCAACGTTTTCAAAATGTGAGTTTTGGCTAGAATCAGTCACCTTTTTGGGCCATGTTGTTTTTGGGGAAGGGATTCAAGTTGATCCCCAAAAGATTGCAGCGGTAAAGGATTGGCCTAAACCAACGACCCCAACGATGATTCGCAGTTTCTTGGGTCTAGTCGGGTATTATCGGAGGTTTGTGGAGGGATTATCTACTCTCGCCTCCCCATTGACTAAGCTGACGCAGAAAGCAGTTAAGTTTCAGTGGTCCGACGCTTGTGAAAAGGGTTTTCAGGAATTGAAGTCTAGATTGACTTCGGCACCAGTGTTGACCTTGCCAGAAGGTTCAGAGGGATTCGTGGTTTATTGTGATGCTTCGAGAGTTGGTTTGGGGTGTGTGTTGATGCAATGTAGTAAAGTTATAGCGTATGCTTCAAGGCAGCTCAAGAATCACGAGAAGAATTATCCGACGCATGATTTGCAGCTCGCAACAGTTGTGTTTGCATTTAAAATTTTGGTGGCATTATCTTTATGGGGTCCATGTGGACATGTTCACAGACCACAAGAGTCTTTGTGATGACCCAAAATGGGCATCCTAAGTAATTCTTGCTAAATCTATGTTTCGAGGCCCCGAAAGCCTCCGTTAATCTCACCTCGATATGTGTGCGCAGCCCAGGCGTGTAGCCGGGAAGTCTGTATGTTAAAATTGATGAAAATGGAATTTTATGATAATTAAATGAATAAAGTTGACTTTGGTCAACATTTTTGGTAAACGAACCCTGACCCGTGATTTGACGGTCCTAGAGGGTCCGTAGGAAAATATGGGACTTGGGCGTATGCCCGGAATCGAATTCCGAGGTCCCAAGCCCGAGAAATGAATTTTTAAATAAAATTGTTTTCTGAAAATAATAAAGGATTTTGAAAATGAGTAATTATGTGAAACGCGTGTTACACGGGCCCGTATTATGGTTTCGGAGCCCAGAATAGGTTTATTATATGTTATTTATCTTATCTGCGAAATTTGGTGTAAAACAGACTTGAAATGACGTGTTTCGGATCAAAATTGAAAAAATTAAGCTTTGTGAAGTTTTAAGAAAATTCTAAGAGTTTTGAGGTTTAATTCGACGATTTTGATGATATCTTGGTGATTTTAATGCTTGAATAAGTCCGTAGGATATTTTAGGAGTCGTGTGTGTTTTTGGTTTTGAGCCCCGAGGGCTCGGGTGAGTTTCGGGTAGCTAATGGGGTGTAAAAGTGTTAGAAAAATCTGGTTTTTCTTCAGTTTCTGGTGTCTGGTGAAATACTCTATGCGATCGCATAAGTAATGTCGCGATCGCATAGAGATAGAAGAGGTGGGGGACCAGTAGCCTTTGGCGATCGCAATAGTGTGTCCGCGATCGCACTGTATTGTTAGAGTTGGGTGGGGGTCTGGCCAAATACTCTTCGCGATCGCAAGGTCCAGTCTGCGATCGCGTAGCGTGGGGTCCTTGGTTTGTGCGATCGCAGTCGCTTCTTCACGATCGCAGTGTGGGGGAATCCCAGGTCCTTCTTCTCGATCGCATTATTCCCGTCGCGATCGTAGTGCTTTAGAATCAAACCCTCCGCGATCGCAACTCCAGTTCCGCGATCGCGATGAACAAAATCGCCCAGCTATATCTTTAATCAAAAACAAAACACTCCATACGGGATTTTGATATTTTCAGCCTTCTCCTTCTCCTTCTTCTCCAACCTCCATTGAAGACCTTCAAGCCAATTTTTCCTCCATAGCTTTTTGGGTAAGTGTTTCTAACATCAATTTCTTCCACTTCCCTTCCCTAATCACTAGAAATCTAGGCCTAAAATCATAAAATCAAGTAGAAATTAGGGGTTTTTGATAGAGTTAGGTTTTTGGGAAATTTGGGTGATTCAACATCAATTTGGGGTCGGATCTTAAAATAAATTATATATTTGAACTCGTGGGGTTATGGGTGATCGGGTTTTGGTCCGAGCCTCGTGTTTGGACCAAGTGGGCCCCCGGGGGCGAATTTTGGAAATTTTGGAAGGTTGCTAGGAATTGCATATCTAGGCTATNTATCATGTTCAATGTATAGGTGAGGTGACGAGTACCTATACATTGTGAGTCAAGCATGCCCGTGAGTCTATTTTGATAAAAATTCAGTTATTTTCTTCAATGTTCATCATACTATGTAATTGCCTCTACTTAAGAAGTTGATTGATGTTGATGTACTGGTTGTAGAGAATATGAAATGTTGGTTCAATTGAGGATCCAAGTATATAGTATATATGTATTGAGTTGTTTGGTTATGGCTGAGACCCTTGTCGGGCATTTATTGAGATATTGACTGATATTTTCCCCTTGCCGGGTGATTTGAACTGTATTTTTCCCACTATGCTGCATTCCTTACCATACACATTGTCTTGCATTGGTGAGGAAGAGAGTAAAACCACGAAGGGTGATTTCGTGCCATGTTTACATTTATTGAAAGCACGAAGGTTAATGTTGTGCCATGATTACATTGATTACAACATGCATTACATTGGTGAGGAAGAGAGTAAAACCACGAAGGGTGATTTCGTGCCATGTTTACATTTATTGAAAGCACGAAGGTTAATGTTGTGCCATGATTACATTGATTACAACATGCATTACATTGGTGAGGAAGAGAGTAAAAGCACGAAGGGTGATGCTGTAAAGACCCGTAATATTTCTTGCTTAAAATAATGCCCGAATAAGTCCCCGAGTGGTTAACTCTGTGGAAATTCTTAAAACGGACCTTAATTTTGTAAAAATACCCCGGATTTGAAAGAACTTAATTTTTTCAGAAATTGGGGGTTATGCGACGCACTATGCGATCGCATAACGTGTATGCGGACCGCATAGTGGTCGCATACACGGACAGATCACTGCCCAATTGAAGGGGTGTTATGCGACGCATAATGCGATCGCATAACGTGTATGCGGACCGCATAGTGGTCGCATACCCGGGCAGAATGTTTTCAAAATTTAGCCCACCTGGGGGCCATTCTGCGGTCCAATATGCGGACCGCATGTCAGGAATGCGATCGCATTCCTGACCGCATATTCGACGCGGTCTTTTAATTTTCTAAATTTTTATACCCGACCCAGTTTTATTTAACCCCTGCCCCCTTTCATTTTAACAAGTTTTCTGAACAAATAGAGAGAAGGAAAGGAGAGTTCTTGAGAAAGGAAGTGATCCTTCCACCAAAGTGAATTTCAAGGTCTCTCAGGCCTGGCAATTCGAGTAATCCCCTTATTCCCCATTCTAGCAGGTAAGGGTTCCCAAACCCTTTTCTTTCTTTTCATTCATTTTCCGATTTTTAAACAAAGGGAGGGTTCGCCTGGATTGATTCTTAGAAATATTAGCTAAGACCTTGCATGCATGTTTAATAATGGTGCTAATCTAATAAGAGGGAGTGGGTTGAGGAAAACTTCACAAAGATAGGGTTGGTAATCTAATGGGTTCACATAGTGCTTGAGAAAATGCTTGAGAGAGTCCGAAGTGCATGCATGACTTCAAATTCTGAGTTGAATATGTCTAATTGTGAACTAGATTGACGGTACTAGTCGGTTCAGTGGNGTGGTTGTGGGTTAAAGTTGAAAAGGGAAACTCGACTCCAGGTATGTATGGCTAACTTTAATCTTTGTAAAATCACTTGTGGTGTTTGAGCATACGGTACGTGTATTGTTATAATATGTGCAACTGGTTGTCCGAATTTATGTGATGTGTGAAGTGTAATACTTGTCTGTCTTTAGTTGACCACCACACTACCACGTTATGAAAAACGGTGCTAAAAGGATAATAAATCCAAGAGAATGAGTGTGTATGCTAAAGGCTATGAAAAGAAGCTGTATTCTTATTGCTGAAATCTTCTGTGATTGAATTGTGCATTGTCATCGTTGGTATGAGATGTAATTGTCAAGTGGGATCGGGTTGCGCGCCGCAACAGGGGAGATAAGGGTTATATGTAAGAAGTGATAAGGGTGTGATTGTAACTGTCAGGTGGGATCGGGTTGCGCGCCGCAACAGGGGAGATAAGGGTGATATGTAAGAAGTGATAAGTGTGTGATTGTAACTGTCAGGTGTGATCGGGTTGCGCGCCGCAACAATTTTCAGGTGGGATCGGGTTGCACGCCGCAACAGGAGGAA
>ML243932.1:0-21899 GCA_005239495.1 Nicotiana undulata | reverse complement strand
CTAGCAAGTGTGGTGTTAGGCGCCATCACGATCCTTGAGGTTGGGAATTTGGGTCGTGACAATAAGTGATGCCCGCGGGGCTTATGCAAAGTGATTGTGAGGTTGCCTGATGGGCAGAGTGATTGTGAGGTTTCCTGATGGGCTAATACTGAAAGATATTGTTACGAGAAATGATTATATCCCGAGGGGCAGTTTTATGAAGATTTTTACTGAGTTTTCAAACTATGATTTACTTCGTTTTCAAACTGGTTTTATTGAAAGTTTTTCTGAGATATACTGATATTACACTGGTTTCAAAGGATTTGTGGAAACTGATTTTTGAACTCATGTATTTGATGAATACTATCTGGTGACTTGGTGTTTTACTGACTTTTGTGAATTTGGTGTATCTGTACTGTGTGTTTTAAAATTTTCAAACTGCGATTTATTTTCATTACTACTGAGTTGGCATACTTNAGGTTCGATAGCAGCATTTCATGGGATTTCGAGGTAGCTGTCCAGCGTCCACAACTTCTCCATTTTCCTATCTCATTTAGTCTTAGCATTTGATTCAGAGACACATATTATAGTTTTAGCAGAGTTAAGTTTATTTATTCTTAGATGCTCATGACTATTGACTCCAGTTCTTGGGAGGTTTGTTTAGGCTAATATGGGAATGCTAAGACTTAATTATATTATTTGATGCTATGGTTGCATGCTTATTATTGAATTGTGAACTCTTATAATTGAACAAATGCGTAGTAAGGTGATGGTTGGCTAGCCTAGTTCCACGATAGGCGCCATCACGACCGGTTAGGATTTGGGGTCGTGAAAAGTTGGTATCAGAGCTCTAGGTTACATAGGACTCAATGGTCATGAGCAGGTTCAGTAGAGTCTTGCGGATCGGTACGGAGACGTCTGTACTTATCTTCGAGAGGCTGCAGAACTCTTAGGAAAAATATCAATTTCTTGAACTCTTTCGTGCCAATCTATTGATTCTTGAAATCTAAACTCATGTTGCTTCATTCTCTCATAGAAGGTGAGGACACGCAATTCCGATCAGGGTAACCAGACACCAGCCGGACCCACAAGGGGTCGAGGTCGTGGTAGAGGTAGGGGACCAGCCCAGGCAGCAGCCGGGGTAGTACCACAGTATCCCCCTATCGTTCAGGATCAGGTTCCCATCGATGGTGCTCCAGTGGGACAGGCTCAGGCACCGGCAGTGCCTATTGTTATTGCGGGTCTCTAGGAGACTCTGGCTCAGATATTGACGGTGTGTTCCAGTTTAGCTCAGGCAGTTCCTATGTCCACTACTGCCACTGCAGCTCAGGCCGGGGGAGGCAATCAAACTCCAGCTGCCCGGACACCTGAGCAGGTTGTACAGGGTATTCAGACATCGGGGTAGACCCAGCCCAGCCGGTTGCCCCAGTCCAGAATTTTGTGGTTCCAGCTATGCCCGAGGATGAGCAGTGTAGACTGGAGAGGTTCAGCAGACTTAAGCCTCCGACGTTCAGTGGCACAGAGGGTGAGGATTCCCAAGGTTTTCTGGATAAATGCCAGAGGATACTACGTACTGCGGGTATTTTGGAGACCAGTGGGGTCTCATTTGGTACATTTCAGTTTGCTGGTGCTGCTTTTACTTGGTGGGAGTCATTCGAGAAGCGTAGGCCGGTTGGTTCAGCACCACTCACATGGAAGCAGTTCTCCGCGATCTTTTTGGAGAAGTATGTTCCTCAGCCTCATAGAGAGGAACAACGTAGGCAGTTTGAGCAGTTGCGGCAAAGAGAGTTGTTAGTTACTCAGTACGAGATGAGGTTTACTGAGTTGGCCAGACATGCTTCTGAGATTGTCCCTACTGACAGGGAGAGGATTAGGAGGTTTGTAGATGGTCTTACTTATCAGCTCCGGATCTTGATGACCAGAGAGAGAGTGTATGGAGCTACATTTGAGCAGGTTATTGACATTGCTCGGGATATTGAGTCGGTTCGTAGGCAGGATCGTGAGGAGAGAGAGGTCAAGAGGCCTCGGGGAGCAGGTAACTTCAGTGGTTCCCTTTCTAGAGGGAAATTTCAGCACAGCAGAGGTCGTCCATTTAGACCTCCACAACTAGTTCGCCCAGCTTATAGTGGTGTATCTTCGGGGCAGGGTCCTCGTAATTCTCATCAGGGACGTTTATCTTTTAGTGCCCTTCCAGCTTAGAGCTCCGTCCGAGCATCATCTTATCAGGGTTCTTCTATTCATGGTTCGTATGATGGTTATCATGGTGGTAGGGGTTTTCGTCAGTTTTCATCTCCAGCTCCAGGTAGTTGTTATGAGTGTGGAAAGTTCGGACATGAGTGGAGGCAGTGTCCCCGTCATCCTAGTAGTTCAGCTCATCAGAGGGTTCAACCCTCGCCTTCAACCCCAGTCACTTCACCACCTACTCAGGCTGCTAGGGGTGGTGGTCAGGCATCTAGAGGCTGTCCTAGAGGGGGAGGTCGAGCAGGTGGAGGCCAGTCGCGTATTTATGCACTTTCGGCTAGGCCTGATGCTATGGCATCCGATGCAGTGATTATATGTATTATTTCAGTTTGTCACAGTGATTCTTTGGCTTTATTTCACCCTGGTTCCACGTACTCTTATGTCTCATCCTATTTTTCTCATTTTCTGAATATGCTCCGTGAGTCTCTAGTTACTTTTGTTCATGTTTCGACTCTGGTGGGTGATACTATTGTTGTGGACCGCGTGTTCCGATCATGTCTTCTATCTATTGGGGGTATGTAGACCCGAGTGGACCTGATGTTACTCAGTATAGTTGATTTTGATGTAATTCTAAGCATGGATTGGTTGTCCCCATGTCATGCTATCCTTGATTGTCACGCTAAGGCCGTTACCTTAGCTATGCCCAAAGTTCCGAGAGTCGAGTGGAGAGGGTCTATAGAGCATGTACCTAGCAGAGTTATTTCTTATTTAAAGGCTCATCGTATGGTTGAGAAAGGGTGTGAATCTTATCTTGCTTTTGTGAGGGATGTTAGTAGTGAGACTCCTTCTGTTGATTATGTTCCTGTAGTCCGTGAATTTCCGGATGTATTCCCTGCAGACCTGCCAGGCATGCCACCTGACAGAGATATTGATTTTGGTGTTGACTTGGTGCCCGACACTCAGCCTATCTCTATTCCACCTTACCGCATGGCACCAGCGGAGTTGAAAGAACTGAAAGAGCAGCTTCAGGAACTCTTAGATAAGGGGTTTATTCGGCCTAGTGTGTCACCTTGGGGTGCACCAGTGTTGTTTGTGAAAAAGAAAAATGGCTCCATGCGTATGTGTATTGATTACAGGCAGCTGAATAAGGTTACGGTGAAGAATCGTTATCCTTTGCCTCGTATAGATGACTTATTTGATCAGCTTCAGGGAGCTAAGGTGTTCTCCAAGATCGACTTGAGGTCGGGGTATCATCAGCTGAAGATTCGGGATTCTGACATTCCGAAGACTGCTTTCAGGACCAGATATGGTCATTATGAATTTCTGGTTATGTCATTCGGGCTGACCAATGCCCCAGCAGCGTTCATGCAATTGATGAACAGTGTGTTTCAGCCTTACCTTGGTTCGTTCGTCATTGTGTTCATTGATGAACTCCTGGTTTATTCTCGTATCCAGGAAGAGCATGCTCAACACTTGAGGACTGTGTTACAGAGATTGAGGGAGGAGAAGCTTTATGCAAAATTCTCTAAGTGTGAGTTTTGTCTTGGTTCAGTATCTTTTTTGGGGCACGTGGTGTCTAGTGAGGGTATTCAGGTTGATCCGAAGAAGATTGAGGCGGTGCAGAGTTAGCCTAGACCGTCTTCAGCTACAGAGATTCGGAGTTTCCTCGGTTTGGCGGGTTACTACCATCGCTTCGTGGAAGGATTCTCTTCTATTGCTTCGCCCTGACCAGATTGACACAGAAGGGTGTTCTATTCAGATGGTCCGATGAATATGAGGAGAGCTTTCAGAAGCTCAAGTCAGCATTGACCACAGCTCCGGTACTAGTTTTGCCTACTGGTTCGGATTCTTATACGGTCTATTGTGATGCTTCTAGAGTTGTCTTGGGAGCGGTATTGATGCAAGACGGTAGGGTGATTGCTTACGCGTCTAGACAGTTGAAGGTGCACGAGAAGAACTATCCAGTGCATGATCTTGAGTTAGCTGCCATTGTTCATGCCATAAAGATTTGGCGGCATTATTTGTATGGAGTGCAGTGTGAGATTTACACCGATCATCGTAGCTTGCAGTATCTGCTAAGGCAGAAAGACGTGAATTTGAGACAGAGGAGATGGTTGGAGCTTCTCAAGGACTATGACTTGACTATTTTGTATCATCCGGGGAAGGCCAATGTGGTGGCCGATGCCTTGAGTCGGGGAGCCGAGTGTTTGGGGAGTCTAGCTTACCTTCAGCAGCAGAGAGACCATTAGCCCTTGATGTTCAGGCTTTAGCGGGTCAGTTAGTGAGATTGGATTTGTCAGATCCTCCACGGGTGGTAGCTAGCATGGCTTCCCGGTCTTCTTTAATTGATCATATTAAGTCACGATAGTATGATGACCGGCACTTGTTAGTTCTTCAGGATAGAGTCTGTCGGGGTGATGCCAGAGATGTGACTATTGGTGATGATGGAGTTATGAGGATGCAGGGTCTTATTTGCGTGCCCAATGTAGAGGGTATTCGAGAGTTGATATTAGCATAGGCTCACAGCTCGCGGTATTCTATCCATCTGGGTGCCGCGAAGATGTATCAGGATTTGAGACAACAGTATTGGGGGAGGCGGATGAAGAGAGATATTGTTGAGTATGTAGCACGGTGTCTCAACTTCCAGCAGGTCAAGTATGAGCACCAGAGACCAGGTGGTTTGCTTCAGAGGTTAGATATTCCAGAATGGAAATGGGAGAGAACTACTATGGACTTTGTAGTTGGGCTTCCACGGACTTCGAAGGGTTTTGTTGCTATTTGGGTCATTGTGGATAGATTGACCAAGTCCGCGCATTTCATTCCTGTCAGTACTACTTATACTTCAGAGCGGTTAGCTGGTATTTACATTAAGGAAATTGTCCTACTGCATGGAGTTCCGGTTTCTATTATTTCTTACTGAGGTACACAATTCACATCTCAGTTTTGGAGGGTCGTACAGAAAGGTATGGGTACGTATGTATAGTTGAGCACTGCATTTCACCCTCAGACCAACGGGCAGTCAGAGTGGACTATTCAGATTTTGGAGGATATGTTACGGGCTTGTGTGATTGATTTTGGTGGTTCATGGGATCAATTTCTGCCATTAGCGGAGTTTGCATACAATAACAGTTATTAGTCCAGTATTCAGATGGCCCCGTATGAAACCTTATATGGTAGGAGATGTAGATCTCCTGTTGGTTGGTTCGAGCCTGGTGAGGCTAAGTTATTGGGCACAAATTTGATTCAGGATGCGTTGGAGAAGGTGAAGTTGATTCAGGAGCAACTTCGCACAGTGCAGTCTAGGCGACCGAAAGGTCCGGGATGTGTCATTTATGGAGGGTGATAAGGTACTACTGAAGGTATCACCCATGAAGGGTGTTATGAGGTTCGGGAAGAGAGGAAAGTTGAGTCCACGGTTTATTGGTCCTTTTGAGGTACTTCAGAAGGTTGGAGAGGTGGCTTACAGACTTGCCTTGCCACCCAGCTTATCGAGTGTTCATCCGGTATTTCATGTGTCGATGCTAAGGAAATATGTTGGTTACCCGTATCATGTGTTAGACTTCAACACGGTTCAACTCGAGGGTGATATGTCATATGAGGTGGAGCCAGTAGCAATTTTGGCTCATGAGGTCAGAAAGTTGAGGTCTAAGGAGATAGCATCAGTGAAGGTGCAGTGGAGAGGTCAACCAATGGAGGAGGCTACTTGGGAGACCAAGCGGGAGATGCAGAGCAAATATCCTCACTTGTTTTAGACTCCAGGTATGTTTCTAGACCTGTTCGAGGACGAACGTTTGTTTAAGAGGGGGAGAATGTAACGACCCTGTCTGTCGTTACGTAGAACCTATATTTTAATGACTGCTATGTCGTGTCGTAGCTTGTTTTAACTATACTTGATGTATTAGAATTGGTAGGCTTGAATCGAATGTTGTAATGAGAGTTCAGTCATTTAGCCTTTAAAAATAGCCTTGAATTAGAAAAGTCAACTGAGAGTTGACTTACTGGTAAACGACCTTGGAATGTGGATTTTATGGCTCGGATAGCTTCGTAGGTGATTTGGGACTTAGGAGTGTGTTCAGAATAATTTTGTGATGTTCGGTGTGTAATTAGGCTTGAATTGGTAAAAGTTAGTTTTTGGCAATTTCCGGTCGGCAGTGAAAAATAGGCTATCGGGGTCGGAATGGAATTCCGATAGTTGGAACAAGTTCGTAATGTCATTTTGGATGTGTCTGCAAAATTTCAGGTCAATCAGAGTTGTTTTGGATACTTTCGGCATCATTTGTGGATTTTAGAAATATCAAAGTTCTTAGGCTTGAATCCGATGTAAATTTGGTGTTTTGATGTTAATTTTAGTGTTTTGAGAGTGCAACTAAGTTTGAATGATCATATGTGATGTGTTGGTATAGTTGGTTGGGGTCCCGAGGGGCTCGGGATTGATTTCGGGGAAGTAATGCGATCGCGGAGAGTAATTTGGGCAGGTGAAAATTGCTCTGTGCGATCGCAGGTGAGGGGGTGTGATCGCAGAGTAGAAGGAGCCTAAGCAGTGTGATCACGTAGAATGTAGTGCGATCGCACAGGGTCAGGCGCGTGGGAGGTGAGAAATGCACTGTGCGATCGCGTGCCTTGGTCTGCGATCGCAGAGGTCAAAAGGAGAAACACTGTGTGATCGCGGGGCGTTGACCGCGATCGCGGAGAGCAAAATAACTAGGCATATTTAAATAAACCCTTCCGCGACCTAAACCCTTTTTACACCATTTTTGTACGGACAAAGAGCTCTTGAGGCAATTTTTGAAGAGGAAAATCAGTGTTCTTCATATAGGTAAGTATTTTGATCATTAAAACTCGATTATGGGTGATTATAGAACATAATCCCAGTATTAAATTCATGAAAATCAGTAGAAAAATGGGGAGATAGGACTTGAGATTATGAGACCTTTAAGGGTCGATTTGAGGGGTCAAACGAACTCCGATTTTTGTGTTCTTTATATGTACGGACTCGTGAGATGATGAAGAACGTTTTGGTATAAATATTTCCCAGTTCCGGGATGCAGGCCCGGGGTGTCAGGTTTTGACCGATTTTGGGTTTTGTGCTTAAAATCAATATTTTTTAATTGGAATTCATTCCTTAAGCATAATTTGATGATAAAGGTCTGATCTTTATAGATTTGGAGTGCTCGGAAGTTGATTCGAGAGGCAACCGTATTGCGGAATAGTTTTTGGGCTAGTTTAAGGTAAGTAATGTCTTTAAATCATGTCCTGAGGGTATGAAACCCCGGACTCTGCACCCTTTCACAGGTTTTGAAATGCAAAGGTTGAGACTTTGGAGATATATTCCTTTCTTAGGCAACTATTGAGTTTCGAAACCGATTTACAAGCCCATGCTTAATAGTATTATTATATCTTGATATGATTTGGGCTGTAAGCCATGTTTGGGGCCTAGTGCCGATCTGTTTACCCCTTGGGGGATGTTTTTACTATTTTCCTCACTGATATGTTATGATTTTTCACTCAGTCTTTTCTGTGAATTTGTTTTGACACTCAGAGTATTTTGATACTACTTCTTGAAAATGAAACACTATTTTTGGGTCGAGAACCCGGTATATTTATGGCCTGAAGGGCAAATTGAGAGTGTCTAACTGAGTGAGGTTGCTGGCCTATATTGTGGGGATGTTATGATATGAGTGAGGATGCTGGCCTATATTGTGAGGATGATATGATATGTGTGAGGTTGCGGGCCTATATTGTGTGTGATTTATGCCATGATGTGGCTTATTATAGCGCTTGGGCTGTAGGAGCCCCTCCAGAGTCTGTACACACCCCCAGTGAGCGCAGGTACCTAATGAGTGATGCCCGCGGGGCTTATGTAGAGTGATTGTGAGGTTGCCTGATGGGAAGAGTGATTGTGAGGTTGCCTGATGGGTAGAGTGCTTGTGAGGTAGCCTGATGGGCTAATACTAAAAGATATTTTTACGAGAAATGATTATAGCCCGAGTGGCAGTTTTATGAAGATTTTTACTGAGTTTTCAAACTATGATTTACTTCGTTTTCAAACTAGTTTTATTGAGAGTTTGCTGAGATATACTGATATAACACTAGTTTCAAAGGATTTCTGGAAACTAATTTTTGAACTCATGTATTTGATGAATACTATCTGGTGACTTGGTGTTTTGCTGGCTTTTGTGAATTTGGTGTATCTGTACTGTGTGTTTTATAATTTTCAGATTGCGATTTATTTTCATTACTACTGAGTTGGCATACTTATAAAGACTCCATGTGCCTCTGTGCACAGATTCAGGTACCGGTTTGGAGCAGTAGCTGGCTTGTTCGTTAGCAGCGGCTTTACGGGATTTCGAGGTAGCTGTCCAGCGTCCACAGCTTCTCCATTTCCCTTCCTCATTTAGTTTTAGCATTTGATTCAGAGATATATATTATAGTTTTAGCAGAGTTAGATTTATTTATCCATAGATGCTCATGACTATTGACTCCAGTTCTTGGGAGGTTTGTTTAGGCTAATATGGGAACGCTAAGACTTAATTATATTATTTGATGCTATGGTTGCATGCTTATTATTGATTTGTGAACTCTTATAATTGAACAAATGCGTAGTAAGGTGATGGTTGGCTATCCTAGTTCCACGATAGGCGCCATCACGACCGGTTAGGATTTAGGGTCATGACAGTTGTAGTGAGACAGAAACAATAAACAATGTAGAGGGAGACTCTGGTGCTGTAGATCGGAGCAAGGCAAGCATCTCACCACTGAGTCTCCGTAGAAGATCGGCTACGCACCTGCGTGACCACTAGTAGTGCCTGTCTCACTACCTGCACATTCAGTGCAAAAGTGTAGCGTGAGTAGAAAAACCAATGCGTACCCAGTAAGTATCTTGTCTAACCTCGAAAAAGTAGTGATGAGGGGTCGTCTTGACACTTACTATAGGTCAAACAATAATAGAAAAACATAAGGTAAACATGGTGAGGGTACAACAAGTAGCAACGAAGCAATTAAAAGTAACTACAGTAAGTCCACACATGAGCCCATATCAAATCACTAAACCCGTCATAACCGGCATTAAAGGCGCTAACTCAATAAATACCAACACAAATCCAGTTCCAATTATTAAGCACGAAGTTGCCTAGGTGAATGGCCTGATTACATAGGAATAATGGTACTCACTGCTGTCGAGGTGAATGTCACGAATCACATAAGAATGGTGTTACCAACCTGCTGAGTCACATAATAATTGTGTTACCAACCTGCTGAGACGAATGACCTGATACCATAAGAGTAGTGTTACCATACTGCCGAGGAAAATGACTCGATCTCATAAGAGTAATGTATTTCACTGCCAAGGCAAACATCCCGATCCAAATTTTTCCAAAGTAAGAGGCTATGTCGGTATCTTTGTTAAAATCCCCAGTGTCAGTCATAACCTAGAAAATTAATATACATGATAGGCATAAATAGTACAATTAAAGGCATGATGTGAATCTAAGTCTACTCGGACTTATCATGACTATATCTACGTACAGACTCTCGTCACCTCGTGAGCACGTAGCTCCTCACAACAAGTAGCACACAACAATTAATACACCTAAGGGGATAAGTTCTCTCTTAAAAGGTTAGGCAAGAGACTTACCTCGGTTCCAAGTCCTAAATACGGCTCTTCAACTCACTAGATCTCCTCAAACGACGCTAAGGACTCCGAAACTAACCAAAAGTCTTATAAATATATGCTCAAAAGTTCATAATTTAGCTATTATAATAGTTACCCTACCCAATTTGGAAGATTCCTCAAATTTACCCCGAGGCCCACATGCTTGAATTCCGGAAATGTTTGAATATAAATCTTACCCATGACCTCCTGAACTAAAATATATAATACAATTTTCCACTACCAAATCCATGATCAAATCTCAATTTTACTTAAACCCTAGGTTCTTCAGAAATCCCACAAGTTTCACTAATTTTCCATGTTTAATCTACTTATGATCTGCATTTTAACTTAAAGATGGGTGGAGTTTACTTACCTTGTGATGTTGATGATAATCCCCCTCAAAATTGCTCTCAAAATCTCCCAAGACCAAGTGAAAGTGCGTGGAAAATAGCCTAAGTCCCGAATTAAATGGACTCACTGCCCATCGATCATCACACCTGTGGTCACTTGACCGCATCTGCGGTTGCGCAGGTGCGGCCCAAAGATCGCATCTATGGACAGCACCCGCCTCCAGCATTTTCGCTTCTATGGACTAGGATCCGCTTCTGTGGGTCCGCTTCTGCGCGCACGCACCTGCGGACCAAGTCCGCTTCTGCGCCCCCAGGCCACCTTGGCCAATTCCACATATGCTGCCTATTCTCTGCATCTGCGACCTCGCAGGTGCGGAATATTCTTGGCTCCTGCTCTCCCAGGCCATCTCCATAGATCTCACACCTGCGACGACCCCATCGCACCTGCGTGATCGCACCTACGACCACTCTCTCTACAGGTGCGATGACACCAGACTTCAACAGCAACAACAAATCTCCAAGTCCACTGTCATGACCCCAAATCCTAACAGGTCGTGATGACGCCTATCGTGGAACAAGGCTAGACAACCATCACATTACTACACATTTGTTGTATTATAATATTTCCAAAATCAATAATAATCAGCACAATAAGCAATTAACATTTTTCTCTAAGTCTTTAAGCAAATATAACATAATCTACTGTCTAAACAAATCCCCCAAGACTGGAGTCGACCGATCACGAGCTTCTAAGAAATAAACTAACTCTGCTAATGTCTTAAACAATGTCTATGAAATAAATACTAATACTAATAAAGGAAGGGAAATGGAGAAGTTGCGGATGTTGGATAGCTACCTCGAAATCCCGAAGTTGATGACCACGAACTCGGACGACTACTGCTCCGAACCAGTACCTGGATCTGCACACAGGGGTGCAGGGAGTAATGATGAGTACGTCAATTCAGTAGTAATGAAAATAAATCACAGTCTAAAGTATATGAAACACACAACACAAAACACCAATCCGCAAAAACAGTAAAAACATTAAGTCTCAATACAGTATACATAAGTTCCAAAAACCAATTTCCATAAAATCCTTTGAAACAAGTATATTTTTCCAACATTTCTCAGTAAAACTCCCAGTAAAATTCATTTTGAAAAATGAAGTGAATCATAGTCAAAAACTCAGTAAAATATCATCATAAAACTGCCCCTCGGGCCATAATCATCACTCATAACAATTTCCCTCAGCACCTCACCATCACTCAGTATCAGCCTCGCGGGCAACCTCACTGTCACTCATGCCTCCCAATCACTCATCGCCCGGCACTCGCACTCAGTAGGTAACTGCGCTCACTGGGGGTGTGTACAGACTCCGGAGGGGCTCCTACAGCCCAAGCGCTATAAACAAGCCACATCATGGCATAAATCACTCTCAATTACTCGGCCTCTCTCATATCATAACATCCTCACAACATTGGCCCTCGGCCTCACTCAGTCAGACACTCTCAGCATGCCACTCGGGCCATGAATAAAACGGGGTTCTCGACCCAAAATAGTTTTTCATTTCAAGAAATAGTAGAATCATCAAATAGGAGTGTCAACAATTTCACAAGAAGGACTGAGTGTAAAATCATAGTTTCAAGTAGTAGAATATCAGTAAAATAGCCCCCAAGGAGTTAAACAGATCGGCACTAGGCTCCAAACATGGCTTGCAGTCCAAGTATAACAAAACATAGTAATACTAATAACCATATGCTTTAAAAGCGGTTTCGCAACTCAATAGTTGCCTAAAAAGATACATTTTTCCGAATTTCCAATTCGTGCACGGCCCACACTCGTCATCCAGTGTGTGTGTCACTCCAAATCCGTGAAAGAATGTAAAGTTTGGGGTTTCATACCCTCAAGACATGCTTTAAAGAAATTACTTACCTCAAACTAGCCCGAAAAGCTACTCTGCAACCTGCCTGCCTCTCGAATCAACTTTTGAGTGCTCCAAATCTATAAAGATCAGATTTTTCTCATCAAATTATGCTAAGGGAATGAATTCCAATTGAAAAATACCAATTTTAGCACAAAACCCAACCCCTGGGCCCGCATCTCAGAACTTGACAAATTATATACCAAAATGTTCTTCATCATCTCACGAGTCCGTACACATAAAGAACTCTAAAATCAGAGTTCGTTTGGCCCCTCAAATCATCCCCTAAAGGTCTCATAATCTCAAACCCTAATTCCATCTTTTTCTACTGATTTTCATGAATTAAACACTGATATTTTGATCCTTAATCACATATAATCGAGTTTTAGGGTCCAAAATCCCTACCTCAATGAAGAACAATGATTTCCTCTCTTAAAAATTGCCTCAAAAGCTTCTTCCCGTTCAAAAATGGTGGAAAAGTGGGTATTGGTCACGGAGGGTTTAATTAAATACTGCCCAGTTATTCCTTCATCGCGAACGCATCAAAAGGACCGCGTTCACATAGAACAAAAATCGACCAGCCTCATTTTCCTCTTCGCGAACGCAACTAAATGCCCGCGAACGCACATACCTACCTGCCCCAGCTTGCGCGAACGCACCCCAGGCACGCGAACGCATAGACCAAATGGCCTGGGGTCCCTTAGATAGCTCTAACTCTACGCGTACGCACCTTCTCCCCCACGTTCGCGATGAACACCCCGCTCAAACCTACGCGTTCGCGCCCCTGGACCGCGAACGCACATAAGAAATTACCCAGCTCCCCAAATTCTCCTATGTGAATGCGAGACTCCTTCCGCAAACGCATAGGGTAAAATTCCTCTGCAGAACCAGCAATTCTCTATGTCCCAAAAGTGCTCGTTTGAACATCCGAAATGCACCTGAGGCCCCCGGGACATCAACCAAACCTACCAACATATCCCATAACATCATTCAAACTTAGTCGAGCCTTGGAAACATAAAAAAACAACACAAAAACACCAAAATAACATCGGATTCAAGCCTAAGAACTTTGAGATTTCTAAAATCCACCAACGATGCCGAAACTATCCAAAACACATCTGATTGACCTGAAATTTTGCAGACATATCCAAAATGCTATTACGAACCTGTTCCAACTTCCAGAATTCCATTCCGACCCCGATAGCCTATTTTCCACTGCCTACCGGAAATCGCCAAAAACTAACTTTCGCCAATTCAAGCCTAATTCTACATCGGACATCACAAAATATTCTGAACACACTCCTAAGTCCCAAATCACCTAACGAAGCTATCTGAATCATAAAATTCGCATTCCGAGGTCGCTTACCAATAAGTCAACTCTCAGTTGACTTTTTCTACTTTAAGGCTATTTTTAAAGACTAAATGACTAAATTCTCACCACAACCATTTTGATTTCGAGCCTACCAACTCTAACACATAATAAATAGTATAACCAACATATGACAAGGCAATAACAATAATTATAATATAGGTTCTACGTAACGACCGATGGGGTCGTTACATCCACGTTCCATTATGTTTACGATCTGAATCTCATACGAGGCCCTCGGGACCCCATCTAAACATATCAACAAGTTCCATAACACATAAAGGACCTACTCGAGGCTGAGAATCACATCAAACAACATCGATTCTACAAATCGCAACCCAATCCAAGCCTATCGAATCTACAAACATCCGACTTCAAAAACTAACGTCGAATCATACCAAACAACTCTAAATGATACCAAAATTTGCATACAAGTCATAAATCACCATACAAAACTATTTTCGGGCTCGAAATTCCAAACAGACCTCGATAACGCCAAATTCTACTCAAACCAAATTTAAAGAACTAGAAAACCTTCAATGAACCAACTTTCCACATTAAGTGCTTAAACGCTTATGGATCACCCGAAAAACGATCCGAACACACGCTCAAGTCCAAAATCACCAATATAAACCTATGTGAACCTTCAAATCTTGGTTCCAACATTGTTTACTCAAAATGTTAACTCAAGTCAAACTTGTCCACCTTAGACCAATATTAAGGATCTAAGTATTCTGATTTCAACCCGAACCATTCCAAACCTAAACCAACCATCTCTGCAAGTCATAAAACAGTAAAAGCACATCGGGAGTCTTAATTAGGCGAATAGGGATCTAGAAAGTAAAACGATCGGTTGGATCGTTACATCGAGCTTACTTCCTTGAGCTGAAAAGTAGGTACGGGCATTTACCGGATCTAATTTGGGGACTTATATATTATACACTGATGGGTCCACAAATGTAAAAGGAGCATATTTGGGTATTATTTTAATTTCACCTTCAGGGGAAATTATTAGGCAAGCAATAAAATGATATCCTATAACTAATAACAAAGCCTAATATGAGGCAGTGATTGTAGGTTTCGAGCTTGCTAAAGAGATATTTATTTAATATGAATATTTTCCCTCTCTTTTTTTCGGACCGAAGGAAGAGGTCTCCTGTACAATCTCTAGCCCAAGAATATGTCTCTCCCCTACTTCATCCCAGCATAGGGGAGTCCTGCACTTGCATCCATAGAGTGCCTCAAATGCTTTTTCAACTCTCTCAAAATGGAATATATTCCAAACATATATGCCATGGTTCCTTACTTCAACAGGGTACAAATATCTAAATTTTATATTTTTAGATACTTTTTCAGACCTATTGCCAATACTAAGTAGCAGTCAAAAATTTGTATCCATTTTTCATGATATTATGCATGGATCAGGTATATCATGGCGAATTCTTTAGAAATAATTGTGTCTTCCACAATGGAATCTGATAAGTGAGATCTCGAGTAAGTGTTTACATAAGGGTAGATTAGAAACCTCTGGTAAAATGCCCACCCGTAACCCAANGGACGTTCCCAAAATGGGGACTATCGGGTAAATTCAATATAATAGACGCCTGTTGGCATTCCAGCCTTCCTTCTCCTTTCAGGGCCTATCCGAAAGAGAATCCAGTACTTCTTGGTCAGATTACAATCAAAGCAATTCTTAATTCACGGTAAATAAAATGCAAGGGAATTATCTAGTTAGAGAAACACGAAAACAATAATACTTAAAAAAGAATGGGATATTATTGCATCAGTTTCGAGTGTTGAAATCTATTCAAATTCCAAGGGAGGAGAATGCGGAGGATGGTGCATTGGAAAATATGGGATCAGTAGTCGATGTATCAAATACAGAAAATGCAATCGTGGTGCATTTATTCCATTCCGCGCTCGATCAAGCCAAAAATAATTTAACGTGAGATTGAAGAAATAAACTTGTGAATCATTTGCAGTATGAGATATTATTGAGAATAAACAAAATCCCAAAGTTTATGAATGCAAGCAGCTCGATATCTTTTGATAGAAGGTACCAACCTTAGCTCGATGTCTTGGGAACTCACAAACTGAATACGTGATATGAGAAGTACATAAAGGACATTGTGGGAATCACGCTGGAGGAAGGTGACTAATGAAAACACTAATAAGAGCAGGGTATTACTGGCCGAAAATGGAAGATAAGACAAAAGATTTTGCAAGAAGGTGCGATAGATGTCAACTGTATGAAAATAATATGTATCGGCCGGTAGAACTGCTTCATTCGTTTATCGCACCGTGGCCATTTATGAAGTGGGGAATGTATATTGTATGACATTTTCCGCAAGCACCAGTAAAGGTATGGTTTTTATTAATTTTAACTGATTATTGTTCTAAGTGGGTGGAAGACGGTGCTTTCAAATAGGTACAAAAAAGGAAGTTATCAATTTTATATAGAGGAATATAATATGTAGATTTGGGTTTCCAAGGGAAATTGTATGTGAATGTCACACCCCAAACCTGAAGAGGCGTGGCCGGCACCCGGTGTCATACTCGGCCCGAGCGTACCACTCTATAATTGTGTACTCTTGAGGGGTAACCCTCAACTTAGGCCGATGAGGTCATGTTCTGAATCATCTTAAAATAACGTCTACAACCAGCAATACCAAACTAAACATCTACATAAGGCTGGTAAATCCTCAATACTGATATAAAAATGTACAGGACTCGTCTACAAGCCTCTAGGAATAACTGAATTGTCAGGACAGGGCCTCGACCTACTCATCAAACCTGTATATATAATATGGACTTTAAGGTATAGACTTGGTAACTCCGAGGA
The DNA here is from genome assembly GCA_005239495.1 of Nicotiana undulata. Taxonomy (NCBI): domain Eukaryota; kingdom Viridiplantae; phylum Streptophyta; class Magnoliopsida; order Solanales; family Solanaceae; genus Nicotiana; species Nicotiana undulata. The sequence continues at coordinate 5,606 of ML243932.1, read as the reverse complement.
TGTGGAGCTTACCAACTAAGATGATGTTTGATTTTGTTTACTAGGAAGGTCTATCCAACTGTCTATCAGGACCTGCATGCATGAAATGCAGCGTCCCCAGCAAAAAGGACGTCAGTACGAAATAATGTACCGAGTATGTAAGGCAATAGGATAACTAAAATCTAAAACTGAACTGACAATATAATAACTTAAATTACCTAGGAGTCAAATATAATTTGAATATATGCTCACCTGCTGATACTGACTCGGCTATCTCAATATAGTAAGTAAAATAGTTGTCCGAACCTATAAGGCTCAGTATGTGTAATTGTTCTCCATATATATATATACACACACTCTCTCTGCTCTCTTGGCTGAAAGAAGAAAATACTATACTGAATATGAAGTCCTGAAAAGGGAGAATACTGTAACTTGTGAGACTAGGATAATGTACATAAGTTTAGGAATACAAACTTCTCTTTATGCCTTGTTATCAAACTCATGTAGTTACGGGATCATGCCAATATGAAGAAAGGTTTAGCCTTCACATACCTTATCACAATCTTTCCAATCACCAAGTTGAACTTGCCTCTTCGCACCTTAATCTACAACAAAAATAATAATACTATCATTAAGTTACGAAAGGTACAACTATCGCACAACGAACGACAAGCTTATTTTGTATTAAAATGGGAAGCATCTCCCCTATAATCCTTACTTCCTCCAAATTCAAGATAACGTCAAAAAAACAAGAACACAACAATATCAAAATATATACATTATTTTTCAACCTTATATACACCACAAAATACTACAAAACAACCCAACACACCCCAATCTCTTTATACACAAAACGACCATCGTACTAGTGTCAAATAACCCGAAATTGTTACGACGAACGACTTGCCCACCACCCTCCATTTATATGGTGTTTCTCCAAACCCTTCCTCCTCCAAATATCCCAAAAAATAGTAGTAAAACACGCAATCCAACAACAACACAAAACAGTCTGCTACAAGTGAATAACTCGAACTCACTGCTTCCTATCACCGTCCCGTGAGTTCTTACAATTATAGAATGACTTTCCATACATCTCTAGCAGAAAACTTGGATGAAATAGAGCAGTAAAATTACCTTATTTTTTGAATAACTCAGCTCCTATCTTGGTTCTTCAAACTCAAGGTTTTTCCTCTAACTAGAACTTGAAAATGAGAGAAATCCAATTAGGGTTTGTGTGCAATTTTTGGGAGGATGTTTGCAGGGATTTAGGTCAGATGATTGCGCCCTCTTATCAGTGTATTATATGAACGAAATAGGCCTTTAAAAGGTCTCTTTGGGAGACCCAAACTGGCCCATTTTCGGACTCTCATTTAAGCAGGTAGGTGACCCACCTACTTGTCACCTAGCAGCTTGCACAGTCTCGCAATAACGCATATATCTCTCTACTCCGATGTCTTATTGACAAACAGTTAATGCGTTAGAAAATAGAATCATACATCTTAAATTTGATGGGTGGAACACCCCATAACTCTAAGTATATTTGGAAAAAATCACAATTACATTTGACCTAAATTTCAGTAAAACTTATAAATGTAACTTGTGATGATCTTTGCAAACTTTTGTTCCACAACTCGCTCTACTTCGAAACATAACACACTACTATCATAAGACAAAAATAACTCTTAACATAACCTCTTTATCTTTTTGAGCACCCTTGTCTCACCGCAAAAGTACATGTTATAACATTCCCAACTTGTCGACTTTCGACGAAACTTATTTTCTTCAATTCCTTAGCTTTTGAACCTTCCAACCCTCTTTGTACTTGTTGTTCATGATCCTCAATATTTGTAACCTTCATGATAAAATAACTAACTTATTGTATGTACTTTCAAAGATGATTTCATTTCTCAACTTACGTCAATTGACGTATGGCGTACTCTTACGTACGAAAACATGGGGTGTAACAGTGATAATGAACCACAATTCATAGGAGCAAAGGTCACCGACTTTCTCAAAGAATGGAAAATCAAAATAATTACATCAGCACCGTATCATCTTGTATCTAATGGACAAGCATAGTCTACAAATAAAATTATTGTCAATAATGTAATAAAACGTTTGGAAGCATCAAAATGTAGGTGGCCTGAGGTGATACTAGGGGTATTATGTGCCTACAGAACAATGGCAAAAATAAGCACGAAAAAAACTCTATTTTTACTTGTTTATGGTACTAAGGCACTAATTCCAGTGGAAATGGAGGAACCAAACCTGAGGTTCGAACATACAAATGAGCTATCTAATGAGGAGAACTTCATACAAATTTGGATTTGGCAGAAGAACGAAGGGAAACAATTTCAATATGGATGGTAGCACAAAAGCGAAGGATAGAGAAATATTATAACAAAAGAGAGAATCTTCGATACTTTAAGATTGGGAACTTCGTCCTTAAAAAGGTGTGTCCGGCAACACAGGCAGTAAATGCAAGAAAACTAGGTCCGAATTAGGAAAGACCTTATCGAGTTCAAGACATTCTGGGAAAGGAGCATACGAGTTGGAGACCATGGATTGAAAAATATTACCTTCTAATTGGAATACAGTACACTTGAAGAAATATTACTTATGAGCAAGTACTCATGGCCAGGTATCTCAAAGTTCATTAATTATTTGGTCATTTAAATTTTACTAACATTGTTAGATGATAGGAAAAAGCTAACCCAAACCAGATGATGATATTATACCCAAAAGACACGTGAAATACTTAATTATTATTGGTAAATTTTGCAACAATTATGATGGGAAGGGTTAGCAGTCATTATCTAAAAAGTTACCCCTGAGTCTCGTGTGTATTTTATTTTCAAGAAAAGGTCGTGGAGGGAAGTTGATCCAGTTTTCAAATTTTTCATACTTAAAAGCTCAAACACTGGGGAGACTATACATATGGAAGAAGCATATAATAAATTCTCAAAGAAAAATTTCAAATTTCACGCTCAAAGATCAAATAAGAAGTGAAGAATTGAAGATTCAACAAAAATCTCTCAGGAGCTATTAGATTAAGACTACCGAAATAGTCACGGGATAAATGCACTCATACTTGTAAACCTGCTACAAGAAAGTTATAATGAAAATGATTTATATGAATATTTTCTTTGAAAGTTCCAAATAAATCTTCATTAAATTACTTTATATTTCCTATTTTTACACCAACATGTAGATGAGACGTCATCTTCGTTAGTGTCGATTGCATAAAAGGATCCTCTTTTAAAAATAAGCTCGTGCAAATTAAGTCACAGCATATCAAAGCATTCATTCTACTAGAATAATGCGAAAAAAGGCTCAAAAATTAAAGAGCAAAAGTATATATAAAAAATGTTGAAAGTTAATATTGATGTTGATAAATGTTTCCAAAAAATAAACAAAAACATCCAAAAGCATCAAAAACATCTACAAAAAAAGACTAAAGAGCATCTTGGGAAGGAGTGGAAGAAGGATCAACTAGATAAGTTGAAGATGAAGGCTGAGGATCAGCAGGATTAGCCTACGAACCGTATACTTAAATCACCCTTGGAACTTTCATCCCCGGGTGTATAGAGACTTTGACGTTGCTAAGTGGTCTCAATTTCCTCTTTAGCCCTCGCAATCCCAGTTTCGAGATCAAAGCCTTCTTGGCTAGCCTCAGTCAAAGTTTCCCGACGAGTGTTAAGGAAAGCCCAGCTCACGTCTAAAGTCAGTTTGTCCCCACGAACCTCGTAGTCTTTCTCCAGTTGATCAACTTCAGCCCTCACCTCTTCTTTTTCATCCTCTGTGACACCATATGAAACCTTCAAAGGTTCCAATATAGTCTCAAGGAATTTAATTTTGTTAGAGGAGGTGCGGAGATCATCTTTCACTTGAGTCAACTCTTGGACCAGATCACCCGCATACATTTTTTTTTTATTCAGAAGTTTTTTCAAACTTCGAATCTCTTCAGCTGCTCAGCAAAAGTGGCCCACATCCTTGATTTTTCCTTTTCTGCCTAATTAACTGATGCCATCACAACTACTAACTAAGCAGCCTAAGTTGTTTCTCTAACGATTATTTTTCTTCGCCCAAGACATCCTTCTCTAGTTGGAGGCTCTCAAACTGCTCTTTCCAGTTGTCAACCTCCGTACCTAACTCCGCAACTTGATGCTCAGTCCAAGCCAATTTCCTTATTAGCTCCGTACCTGTTAAGTTGATCTACAAAAATGACACGAGATAGATGTTACAAATCGAAGGAAAAGAGGAAAGAAGTAAGAGAAGAAAAATAAACCTTGAGAGCAGAATGAATCACATCATTCATCAGAGTAGTGGAGGAGTGGGAGTCAAGTTTCTTCCTCTCGAAGGGTCCAATCATAGGCTTCAACCAAACCGCAACTCTGTTAGGTTTCTTTAGCAAGTTGATGCCCTCAGGGACTTCAATCATAACTTATTTTATTCCGTCCTCGAAGGAAGGATCGGCTTCTGTGATGACCCAAAAGGTCACCTTAGGTAATTTAAGCTATATCTGTGCTCCGAGACTCCGATAGCCTCCGTTAGTCTCACCTCGATATGCGTGCGCAGCCCGGGCGTGTGGCCGGAAAGCTATTATGTGAAAATTTGATGAAAATGAGTTTTGATAATTAATAAATAAATATAGTTGACTTTGGTCAACATTTCTGGTAAACAGACCCGGACCCGTGATTCGACGGTCCTGGAGGGTCCCTAAGAAAATATGGGACTTGGGCATATGCCCGGAATCGAATTCCGAGGTCCCAAGACCGAGAAATGAATTTTTAAAAGAAATTGTTTTCTGGAAATATTAAAGGAATGTGAAAGAGAATAATTATGTGAAAACCTTGTTACCGGGCTCGTGTTATGGTTCCGGAGCCCGGAACATGTTTATTATATATTATTTGTCTTATCTGTAAAATTTGGTGTAAAACGGGTGTGAATTGAGTAGTTTCGGATCAAAAATGAGGTTTTGACGTTTTAAAGAATTTGAAATGCGACTTAGAAAGTGATGTTATGTTCCCGAGATCCGAATGAGATTCCGAGACCGGGAATAGTTCCATGGTGTCATTTATAACGTATCTGGAAAATTTGAGGTCATTCCGAGTGGTTTAGGCCGGTTCGGCGCGTTAAAGTAAATTCTAGAATTTCAAGTCCTTAAGTTTTGAATTCAGGGGTTTTGGAGAGTGATTTTTAGTTTTAGCGTTGTATTGAGTGTTCCGTGAGTTCGAGAAAGTCCGTTTAATGATTTGGGACTTGTTAGTATTTTTGGACGGGGGCTCGGGTGGGCCCAGGTGCCTCCCGGACCCCGTGCGAGGCCAAAAACCAGCAAAAACCACTGCTGGTGCACAGCAGCTGGTGTGACCGCAGGTGCGGTTGCCCAGCCGCAGGTGCGGGACCACCCCTGCGGTCCCAGCCTCGCAGGAGCGGACCCCAGCCCTCTTGCCCAAGTCCGCAGGCGCGGGACATAGGCCGCAGGCGCGAGAGCGCAGGCGCGAGACCGCAGGCGCGGTCCAAGCCATCGCTGGCGCGACCCTTTCCGCAAAGGGCGACCCAATTTCCGCAGGAGAGGGACCGCTGGTGCGGCTCCCAATCCCGCAGGCGCGAGCCCAGGGTCCCAG
>ML243930.1:0-14588 GCA_005239495.1 Nicotiana undulata | reverse complement strand
AAATCATGGACTGGATAGTTCTTCTCATGAATCTTCAACTGACGAGAAGCATAGGCTATAACCTTCCCATCCTGCATCAACACTGCACCAAGCCCAACCCGAGCATCACAATACACGGTATAAGAACCTGAACCTGTGGGACGTACCAACACTGGTGCTGTGGTCAATGTTGTCTTGAGCTTCTGAAAGCTCGCTTCACACTCCTCAGACCATCTGAACTGAACACCCTTCTGCGTCAACTTGGTCATAGGGGCTGCTATAGATGAAAACCCCTCCACGAACTGGCGATAATAGCCTGCGAGGCCCAAGAAGCTCCAAATCTCTATAGCTGAAGTGGGCCTAGGCCAATCTCTAACTGCTGAAACTTTCTTCGGGTCCACCTGAATGCCCTCTGCCGATACCACGTGGCCCAAGAATGCCACAGAACTCAGCCAGAACTCACACTTAGAAAACTTGACATACAACTACTGATTCCTTAGAGTCTGGAGGACGACTCTAAGGTGCTGCTCATGCTCCTCTCGGCTGCGAGAGTATATCAAAATATCATCAATGAAAACAATAACGAACGAGTCCAAATAAGGCCTGAATACCCGATTCATCAACTCCATAAAAGCAGCGGGGGCATTAGTCAACCCAAACGACATGACCAAAAACTCATAATGCCCATAACGAGTGCGAAAAGCCGTCTTGGGCACATCAGATGCCCTGATCCTCAACTGATGATAACCAGATCTCAAGTCTATCTTAGAGAATACCGTAGCACCCTGAAGCTGATCAAATAAGTCATCAATCCTCGGCAAAGGATACTTGTTCTTGATAGTAACCTTATTTAACTGCCGGTAGTCGATACACATCCTCATTGAGCCATCTTTCTTCTTAACGAACAACATTGGGGCACCCCAAGGAGAAACACTAGGCCTAATGAAGCCTTTATCAAACAAATCCTGCAACTGCTTCTTCAATTCCTTCAACTCCAGCGAGGCCATATGATACGGCGGAGTAGAAATGGGCTGAGTGCCTGGAGCTACCTCAATACAAAAATGAATATCCCTATCGGGTGGCATACCCGGTAGGTCAGCAGGGAATACCTCTGGAAACTCACGAACCACGTGCACGGACTCTACAGAAGGAACCTCAACACTAGAATCACGAACATAGGCCAAATAGGCCAAACAACCCTTCTCGACCATGCGCCGAGCCTTCATATAAGAAATAACTCTACCAGAAGAATGACTAGGGGTCCCTCTCCACTCTAAACGAGGTACTCCTGGCAAGGCTAAGGTCACTGTCTTGGCATGACAGTCCAAGATAGCATGATAGGGAGATAACCAGTCCATCCCCAATATAACATCAAAGTCAACCATATCAAGAAGCAAAAGATCAACCTGAGTCTCCAGACCACCAATAACTATTGCGCAAGCACGGTAGACTCGATCTACCACTATAGAATCACCCACCGGCGTAGACACATATACAACAGTACTCAAGGAATCACGGGGCATACTCAAATAAGGGGCAAAGTATGAAGACACATAAGAGAAAGTAGAACCCGGATCGAATAACACCCGAAGCATCTCAGCTGCAAACTGAAACCGTACCTGTAATAACTGCATCAGAAGCCTCAGCATCAGGACGAGCAGGAAAAGCATAACACCGGGGCTGAGCCCCTCCCATCTTAACATCCCTAGGTCTATCTGCTGCAACCTGTCCTCTACCCCTTGTGTCCTGTGCTCCACCTCTATGAACCTGACCACCACCTCTGGCACCTCGACCACCACCCCTAGCTGGCTGAGGGGGTAAGGGTGCACCTGATGCGGGAACCATGGCACGGGAACCCTGATGCTGAGAACCACCAAAACCTCGGGGGGAAAGCCTGGAAATATGCCCCATACCACCGCAAGTGAAGCAAGACTTCGGCTGTTGAGAATACTGACCCTGGAACTGTCCCTGATGACCAGAATGACCACCCTGATAGCTCTGAATTGGCGGTGCACTGATGGGAGCTGAAGGTGCACTGCGGGATACCTGGAGTGCCGACTGATAAGGCCTAGGGGGATGACCACTGCCAAAGGAATCTCTGCCTCCAGATAAGGCACCACTGAAATGGACGAAATGACGAGGTCTCTTGTCAGACCCCTGTCCACCACCCTGGGATAATACCATCTCAATGCTCCTGTCCATATCGGCTGCATCTTGAAAAGAGATAACAGTACCCGTGTCTCTGGCCATATGAAGTCTGATGGGCTGAGCTAGACCCTCAATAAATCTCCAAACCCTCTCCCGATCAGTGGGGAGTATCATAATGGCATGCCTGGCCAGAGTAATGAACCTAGTCTAGTACTGAGTGACGAACATANCCCAGCTGGTCTGGTCAAGCAGTAATCTCTCCACCAAGTCTTGGCGATGCCAGAAAGACGAAATGTAGCAAAATCAACTCCATTGGACTCCACAATGCCCATGTTACGAAGAACCTCATAACAGCTGTCTAAATAATCATGGGGATCCTCGGATGGTGCACTAGTAAATGTAGTAGTGAATAACTTGGTGAACCGATCCAACTTCCACAGAGTGTCTGCTGACATCGTTGCTCCCTCAACTGCTGGTGCCATAATACCCGGCTGGACTACTCCGACTGTCTGAGGTGCCGGAGTCTGGAACTGAGTGGCGAACTGCTCTGGCGTATGGATAGCAGGAGTCTGGGTCCCTCCCTCAGCCTGAGATCCAGCTGGTGCAGTAGGAAGAAGACCGGCCTGAGCCACACTCTCCATGAGTCCCACTAAGCGGACTAGAGCGTCCTGAAGCACTGGGGTGGCAATGAACCCCTCTGGGACCTGAGCTGGTCCAACTGGGACTGTCTGAGTAGGAACCTCACCGGCAAAGTCTACCTGTGGGTCCTCTACTGGAGCTGCTGCTCTAGCTCTACCTCGTCCTCTAGCACGGCCTCGGCCTCGGCCCCTCGTAGGAGCTGCAATAGGAGGATCAGGCTGCTGGTCGGTCGATGAGGAAGCACACGTTCTCTCCATCTGCGAGAGAGTGAAATAGAGACTCAATTAGTATTCAGAATTAAACCGGCACGACAGAGAATGAAAGATGTGAAGTTATTCCTAACTTTGAGCCTCTAGGGGATAAATACAGACGTCTCCGTACCGATCCCTCAGACTCTACCAAGTTTGTCTGTGAGTTGTGAGACCTAAGAACCCTAGAGCTCTGATACCAACTTGTCACAACCCGAAATCCCACCTTTGGGCCATGACTGCGTCTAACGTTGAACCCGCTAGACAAGCCAACGTTTGAACTAAATAAAACTCATTAACAACTAAAACGAACAAGATAGCTAAGACATCAATGGCCCACAATATGAAGGTTAACAAATTACCAAAAATAATATAGCAACTTCGAAATAAAACCCATATACAAATCCCAGAACTGGTGTCACATACTCACGAACTGTCTAAGAGATTACTAAAACAAAGGTCTGAAAATAAGTACATATGACTGTCTTTGAGCTATAAGGTAAGACAAAACTGAAAGTGAAGGGTAGAAGGTGACGCCAAGGCCCACGAACATCAGCGGGCCTACCTCGATGTCTCCTGTATGAACTGATGGAATGCTCCGACCGTTAGTGACCACTGGGTCCAGCTACGTAGTCTGCACAACATAAAGAAGTGCAGGTGTAACATCAGTACAACCGACCCCATGTACTGAGTAAGTGCCGAGCCTAACCTCGGCGAAGTAGTGACGAGGCTAGGACCGACAACAATATATGTACCTGTGCAATTCTATATAATGACAGGAAAATATCGACGGAAATAAGCAAGTAAGACAGATACAGGGAGAACATGCTGGGGGTAAAAGGGGCAACAAAATGCTAGCACAGTAGAACAGGGTAATAACTGAAGTGTAAAAAGTAAAAGTCGTAAATTAACGTCTCAGGATAGATAATGAACAGCAAAAGGCACGGCATGTCCCCTCGTGCATAACCTCACAATCACTCGGCATGGAATGTCCACTCGTGCATAAATAGTAACACTCGACACGGAATGTCCCCTCGTGCAATAAATAATCAATGATCAACACGGCATGTCCCCTCGTGTGATAAATAATAAACAATCGGTACGGCATGTCCCCTCGTGCGATAAATAATAAACGATCAACACGGCATGTCCCCTCGTGTGATAAATAATAAACGATCAGCACGGCATGTCCCCTCGTGCGATAAATAATATAAAAGCAACAATATAATGTGAAAATCAACAATAAGGAGTCTCAAGTGTGTGGAAATACTCCATAAAATTCTATCGTCCCGTCAAGGGACTCAGCTATAACCAACCTCGCATCAGAAATACAATTTCAACAGTAAAAGCCTCAACTGAGACAAATAACACAATAACTCCCCATGTCATGAAACAACATCAAGGTCTCACTTATAAATCACCAATTACTCGTAATACAAAGAATATTAAGAACACGGTATGATTCATCACAATTGACTCACGGGCATGCTTGACCGCAACATATAGGCACTCGTCACCCCACCTATACATTGGACATGAATTACACAGAGCAAAAAAGACTCTATACCTAATCCCTCATGCTAAGGTTAAGCCAAACACTTACCTCGGCTCCAAAGTGCAAATCAAGCCTCTAATACCGCCTTTCCTTTAGAATCCGACTCCGAAACGATAATATCTAGATGTAATTGACTTAATAACATCAGTAATTATTTAATAACTCAATCCCAACGCCTAATTATCCATTTTCTACCATTCTTCCAAAAATACCAAAATTTGACCCCGGGCCCGCTTGGTCCAAACACGAGGCTAGGACCAAAACTCGATTACCCATATCCCCACGAGCCCGAATATACAATTTTCTTTAGAATCCGACCCCAAAACAAGGTTGAATTCCCAAAAATTCCATAAACCTAACTCTACCAAAAAAAACCTAATTTCTACCTTGTTTTCATGATTTTAGGCCTAGGTTCTAGTGATTAGGGAAGGAAAATGGAATAAATTGGTGTTAGGAACACTTACCCAAATGATTATGGAGGAGAAAATGGCTTGGAGGTCTTCAATGGGGCTTGGAGAAAAAGAAGGAAGTGAAAATTATGAAAATCCTGTATGGTACTCTGTGTTTTGAGTAATAAAATAACTGGGCGAAAATTGTTCTCTGCGATCGCAGAAGAAGGGGTGCAATCGTAGAGCTATAGGATTTCCTACTACGCGACCGCAGAAAGCAGAATGCGGTCGCAGAAGGGCCAGTCCACAGACCTCTGCGATCGCGGAGGAAAAGGTGCGACCGCAAAGAGATACCACCCAACACCCACTCAGTTCCCCTGGTACACTATGCGATCACGGAGAATAGAATGCGATCTCACAGTGCAACCAAACCACCCCCCTCAATTAATCCTATGCGATCGCGGAGCTATACCTGCGATCGCACTGAACAACATCATACATCAGAAACCTGCAACATTACACCAAATTGTTTTCTAACTTTTTGCACTTCGATGCCTACCCGAAACTCACCTGAGCCCTCGAGGCTCTAAACCAATAACACACACAACTCCCAAAACATCCTACGGACTTATTCAAGCTTTTAAATTACCAAAATAACATCAAAAACAATGAATTAAACTCCAAAATCTATAGAATTTTCTCTAACTTCATAAACTTCTAAATTTCCCATTTTTTATCCTAAACACGTCAAACCAAGTCCGTTTCTTACCAAATTTCACAGACAACACATAATAACCATATTGAACCTGTTCCGGGCTCTGGAACCATAATACGGTACCGGTAATACGGTTTTCACATAATTAATTATTTTCAAAAACCTTTATTATTTTCAGAAAACAATTTTCTTTAAAACTTTATTTCTCGGACCAGGGGCCTCGGAATTTGATTCCGGGCATACGCCCAAGTCCCATATTTTCTTACGGACCCTCCGGGACCGTCACATCACGGGTCTGGGTCTGTTTACCAAAAATGTTGACCAAAGTCAACTTTATTCATTTAATGATCATAAACTCCATTTTTCATCAAATTTCAACATAAAGACTTCACGGCTACACGCCCGGACTGCGCACGCATGTCGATGTGAGATTAATAGAGGCTTTCAGGGCCTCGAAACACAGATTTAGCTTAATTAACTCAGGATGACCTTTTGGGTCATCACATTTTTCTAAGTGTCAAAACACTTCGTGGCCTACTCGAAACTCACCCGAGCCCTTGGGGCTCCAAACCAAACATGCACGCAAGTGTAAAAATATCATATGGACTTGTTCGTGCGATCAAATCATTGAAATAACGTCAAAATTTACAAATTCAACCCCAAAATCAAGATTTTCCTCAACAACACTCAATTCACTATTTCTCATCCAGACGTCCAAATCACGTAAAATCAATTTTGATTCTCATCAAATTTCACAAGTACGACTTTCACATTATAACAAACCTGTACCGGGCTCCGAAACCAAAATACGGACCCGATACTAACGAGTTCAACAATAATCATTTCTTTATTTCCTTTAAAATTTCAGTATAATAATTTTCTTCAAAAATTGTTTTTCTAAAGCTAGGGACCTCGGAATTCAATTCCAGGCATACGCCCAAGTCTCATATTTTTCTACGGACTTCCCGGGATCGTCGGAACACAGATTCGGGTCCGTTCACTCAAGTTGTTGACCAAAGTCAACTAAAATCAAATTTAACTCTAAAAGTTTATTGTTTTCTCATATTTTCACTTAAAAGCTTTCCGGTTTCACGCCCGGACTGTGCACACAACTTGAGGTAGTTAAAATTAATCATTTTAAGGATAATAATCCGGAATAAAGTCTTAATTCATAAAATGACCCTTTGGTCATCACTAAAATAGCCGTTTATATAATTTCATTCATTAAGGCCATACGTATCGGCCAATGGCAACTAAGTAACTCCACCGACTAAGGTTGTAGAAGTCAAATGAACTATGATAATTACATCATTGCGATTCATAGTAATTTAATAGCTGTTTATATAATTTCATATATTAAGGCCATACGTATCGGCCAATGGCAACTAAGTAGTTCCACCGACTAAGGTTGTAGTAGTAAAATAAACTATGATAATTACATCGTTGCGATTCATAGTAATATAATAGCCGTTTATATAATTTCATACATTAAGGCCATACGTATCGGCCAATGAAAACTAAGTAATTCCACCCACTAAGGTTGTAGTAGTTAAATGAACTATGATAATTACATCGTTGCAATTCTTAGTAATATAATAGCCGTTTATATAATTTCATACATTAAGGCCATACGTATCGGCCAATGGAAACTAAGTAATTCCACCTAATAAGTTTGTAGTAGTCAAATGGCCTATGATAATTACATCATTGCGATTCATAGTAATATATATAATATCCGTTTATATAATTTCATACATTAAGGTCATACGTATCGGCCAATGGGAACTAAGTAATTCAACCGACTAATGTTGTAGTAGTCAAATGACCTATGATAATTACATCGTTGCGATTCATAGTAATATAATATCCGTTTATATAATTTCATACATTAAGGTCATATGTATCGACCAATGGAGACTGTCACGACCCAACTTCCCAACCTTAGGGATCGTGATGGCGCCTAACACCACACTTGCTAGGCAAGACAATGTTAGAATTCGATTAGCTACTTCCCTTAAATTTCCATTTGAACCTAATGCATAATAACAAGGTAAAACTTACGGTGCTGACTTTCTGTGTTGAATTTTAAACATAGACGAATAAACAAATAAATAAAACAATCCACGATCTAATTATATAAATAATTTAAACCACCCCAGGGTCTGGTGTCACAAATCCACGAACTTCTAAAAGAATACTACACATAATGGCTGAAAGAAATAGTGCAACTGTCTTGACGGAAATAAAACAGTATATGTAAAATGGGAGAAGACTCTTGGACTCTGCGAACGCCGGCAGATGTACCTCGTGTCTCCAACTGAATAGTGGTCGCTCTGGAATCCTCTACTGCTGATTGTTACCTGGATTTGTTTAAAAGAGCACATAGTTTAGTATCAGTACAACCGGCCCCATGTACTGAGTAAGTGCCGAGCCTAACCTCGGCGAAGTAGTGACGAGGCTAAGGCGGGGCTTTAACAATAAACCTCTGATAATGATATACAAGGCAAGTAGAAATTCTAAACTAACAAATTCAAATACTGCAATAATAATAAAATAACACAACTACCTCTCTCAGGCCTCAACTATAACCAATTCTCAGTAATTTCCAAGTTTCCAAAACTTTAACTTTGAATGAAGTGTTGTCAAACTCATGAAAATAGTAAAAATAAACATTTTCAACTTTTCCAAATCTGTAAATCTCAAATCCTTGAATTTTTCAAAGAAAAACCAGTAAAACATCATTTGAAATTCAGTAAAAACATTTTTCGTAAATTTCAATAAATCATAAGTGTCCTCCCTTATCTCACCTTTGTTGCGGCGTGCAACCCGATCCCACCTGTCCTCCCTTATTCCTCCTACCTATATATATCACCCTTATCGCTCATGTTGCGGCGTGCAACCCGATCCCACTTGTCCACCCTTATTACACCTTTTTTGCGGCATGCAACCCGCTTCCACCAGACATATCATAACCTTATATTAATTTATGAAGCTTTCACAATTCAGGCCAAGCCTTTCACTATTTTGTTGTTTCAACAATACAACACAACCTTATATTAATTTATAAAACTTTCACAGTTAAGGCCAAGCCTTTCACAACGTTGTCGTTTCAACAATACATCACAACCTTATATTAATTTATAACACTTTCACAGTTAAGGCCAAGCCTTTTGACAACATTACCGTTTCAACAATACAGCACAACCTTATGTTAATTCATAAGCTTTCACTATCACGACCCAAAACCTATGGGTTGTGATGGCGCCGGACACACTGTCAGGCAAGCCAATCCCTTAATAAGTTGAAATACCTTCATGTTTAGCAATTTCGAAATCGTTGCCTTTATTGCATTTCATAATCAAATAAGTAAACTTTTGTAAATTAAACACGACAAGAAATCTATTTAATTCAATAAAACAAGGCACACACATCCCCAGAACCTAGTGACACAAGTACATGAGCAGTTTCTAAGAATTTATACAATTATACAACTCGTGTCCGAGAAATAAATGGGACAAAGGCAATAGATATAAAATGTAAGTACACATAAGGGAGACTCCGACAGCTGTGGAACGCTTCTGGATGAATGCAGCCCGTATAAGTCTTCCAAGTCAATCATTGTACTATAAAGGTAGATGTGCAACAAAATGCACAGAAAGTGCAGTATGAGTACATATACATATATGTACCCAGTGAGTATCCCGTATAATCTCGAAGAAGTAGTGACGAGAGGTCGACTCGATACTCACTAAGGTCCAACAGTAATAAAGTAAGCAGGATGTAAGGAAAACTGTAGGCAAGTAAACAAATAATCAAGTACATTAATATCCGGCATCAAATAACAATCTCAAATCAAACAAGTTTGGTATCCGCCGTGGCGTACGACCCGCTCTCATATGGTACTCAATCTCGCCGTGGCGTACGGCCCGATCCCACCCTAGTAGTCTCAATCGCACCGTGGCGTACGGCCCGATCCCACCCTGGTAGTTTCAATCTCGCTGTGGCATACGGCCCGTTACCACCCTGGTAGTCTCAATCTTGCTGTGGCGTACGGCCCGATCCCACCCTAGTAGTCTCAATCTCGCAGTGGCGTACGGTCCAATCCCACCCTGGTAGTCTCAATCTCGCCGTGGCGTACGGCCCGATCCCATAATATAATCAATCATCATTCTGCCGTGGTGTATGGCCCGACCCCATAATGTAAGAGCTTTGCGATACGTAAGATTGAGTGGGAGGAAGCATAGGCATAAGCCTTAAAGGAATCAAGTTGCACGATGAGGAATCAAGAAGGGAAGTACTCCTAACAGCCCTGTAGCCTCCCGAAGATAAGTACAGACATCTCCGTACCGATCCGCAGGACTCTACTAGACTTTCTCATGACTCATGAAACCTACGGGAACCTAGAGCTCTGATACAACATTGTCACGACCCAAAACCTATGGGTTGTGATGGCACCGGACACACTGTCAGGCAAGCCAATCCCTTAATCAGTTGAAATACCTTCCTGTTTAACAATTTCAAAATCGTTGCCTTTATTGCATTTCATAATCAAATAAGTAAACTTTTGTAAATTAAACACGACAAGAAATCTATTTAATTCAATAAAACAAGGCTCACACATCCCCAGAACTCGGTGACACAAGTACATGAGCAGTTTCTAAGAATTTATACAATTATACAACTCTTGTCCGAGAAATAAATGGGACAAAGGCAATAGATATAAAATGTAAGTACACAGAAGGGAGACTCCGGCAGCTGTGGAACGCTTCTGGATGAATGCAGCCCGTATAAGTCTTCCAAGTCAATCACTGTACTATAAAGGTACCTGTGCAACAAAATGCACAGAAAGTGTAGTATGAGTACATATACATATATGTACCCAGTGAGTATCCCGTCTAATCTCGAAGAAGTAGTGACGAGAGGTCGACTCGATACTCACTAAGGTCCAACAGTAATAAAGTAAGCAGGATGTAAGGAAAACTGTAGGCAAGTAAACAAATAATCAAGTACATCAATATCCGGCATCAAATAACAATCTCAAATCAAACAAGTTTGGTATTCGCCGTGGCGTACGACCCACTCTCATATGGTACTCAATCTCGCCGTGGCGTACGGCCCTATCCCACCCTAGTAGTCTCAATCGCACCGTGGCGTACGGCCTGATCCCACCCTGGTAGTCTCAATCTCGCTGTGGCGTACGGCCCGATCCCACCCTGGTAGTCTCAATCTCGCAGTGGCGTACGGCCCGATCCCACCCTGGTAGTCTCAATCTATCCCATAATATAATCAATCATCATTCTGTTGTGGCGTACGGCCTGATACACTAATATAATTAATCATCATTTTGCCGTGGCGTACGGCCCGATCCCATAATATAATCAGTCATCACTCTGCCATGGCGTAGGGCCCGATCCCATAATATAATCAATCATCACTCTGCCGTGGCGTACGGCCCGATCCCATCCCGTGATTCTCTTATCACTCTTAAGTCAAGCCAAGTATCACAACATTCAAAGACAATAGTACCAATCACACAAGTATACAAGTCATATCTATGTTGTAACGGGGAGAAAGAATGAACATGTTGTGTCCTAACTACCCGGACGAAGCAGTAATAGCCACTATGTACGGACTCTCATCACTCGGTGCGTACGTAGCCCCCAAACAAGATCACATAGCAAACAAGGTTACCTAGAGGGACAATTTCCCTCTTACGAGGTTAGAAAGGAGACTCACCTCGATAAAAGCACTCCTCGGACCAAGGACCGGATCAAAAGATGCGCCCGAAACTCCAAAACTACTCTTGACGGTTCACAACTAGCCAAACATAACATAATTGAATCAATTTAAGGTTCAAGAAGGAGAATTAGCAAGAATTCCTAAAGTTTAACATTCTTGGTGATTTTTGAAATTTCGACCCCGAGCCCACTTTTTCGGATTTTGAAAATTCTTGAAGGATTAAATTACCCGTAGTCTAAGGATCGTAATTACATAAATTAATTAGGAATTCAATGGCTAAGAAGGGGTAATTCACTAATTTTCCAAAATCCCATTTACAACCCAAAACCTAGATTTTTCCAAGAATTAGTAGTTGATTTCTTTGTTAATTCATGTATGAAACTAGATAAATGAAAAGAATTTACTTACCTCTGCTGAATTTGGGTCAAGAGAAGGTTCTTGAAGCTCTTAGAGCTCTCTAATGGAGGTGAAAGGGTTGAAAAATGAAGAAGACCCATAATTGGGCATTTAAATACTGCCCAGAAAAAAGCTTAACTGCGATAGCGACACTAGGCCTGCGATCGCGAAGGGCAACCGGGCTGACCTCTGCGATCGCATCAGAGGTCCTGCGATCACGAAGACCATCTGGTCTGACCTCTGCGATCGCGGCAGAGGTCCTGCGATCGCGATGAACAATTTCACCCGGCCCAGCTGCGACTCAATGCGATCGCGTGAAAGGTCTGCGATCGTGAAGCTTTGAAACCCAGAACCCTGCGATCGCGGAGGGGAGGCTGCGATCGCAGTGAACAATCACTAGCCCAGCAAAATCCTTCTCTGCGATCGCAACCCACCTTCTGCGATCGCAGAGAAGGAAACCAGATAGCAGATTTTTCTGGTTTTCCAACTTAGCTCCCGGGGGTCTAAAACACCCTTGAGCCCCTCGAGACCCCGTCCAAAAGCACCGGCAAGTCTGTATTCATGATACGGACTCGCTCGAACTTCCGGAACATGAAAAACAACAACGGAACTGAAAATCAAACCCCAAAACCAAATTAATCAAACTCAAGAACTTTGAAATTCTAGAATTCATTACATTGCGCCGAAAGGGTCTATACTACTCAGAATGACCCCAAATTTTGCAGACAAGTCACAAATGACTATACGAAACTATTGTCGGTCCCGAAATTCCATTCGGACCCCGATAGCATGAAGTCTCGTTCCAGGCCAAATTCTAAACTTAAGGAAATCCTGATTTCCATTTCGGGCGCCGAAACGCTCCCTGGTCATCAGAAACCCGAGCCGAACATATGCCCAAGTCCAAAATCATCATACGAACCTACTGGAACCCTCAGATCTTGATTCCGAGGTCGTTTACTAAATTCTAGTTTTACTCGATTTCTTCAACTTAAGACTTCTAAAATGAGAATCTTCCTTTAAATTCAACTCTGATCTTCCTGAATTTCAATTCCGACCATATGCATAAGTCAATATACCTGAAATGAAGATGTTCGTGACTCCCGACTGCTGAACGACGCGATGGATCTCAAAATAACCAGTCGGGTCGTTACATTCTCCCCCACTTAAACAGATGTTCGTCCTCGAACGTGCTAGGAGTTGCCCCAGAATTACCCGGAATCACTATTTAACACCTCGTGCACCTGCCTGTGCTACCACAACCCGGTTGAGAACATAAGTTTGATCAAATCTAAAGATATCCTCCTTTATTCATACAATAAGCTCCGAACTTAGTTCTAACATCTGAAATTCTCTGCAAGGCATGTTTCTAACATTTGAACACCGCATCAACTACCACACGAGGCACACCATACACCGCATAATCCATCATCTTACCACAATGACGCTCCCTGAACCTTAATAGGCAGAATTCTACGAATTTGATGCTCTCAAAGCACCGTATAAGATACATACATACATCCTGCTATAATGTTGACGATACCACCACAACGGAGGAAATTTGTAGAAATTCCTAACCAACTGCAGAGTCAACTAAACATTGAATTCCTTCCTCCTGACTAAGATCATCATCTCACTACAACCAATGATGGTGATTGTCCTGTAATATACTTGCATAGTCTTATCACACCGATCCCAGATTTATAATTTTTGACTCACCCAGTATGAACTGCTCAGACAACCAATCACCCCAAACACGGCCATTAGCCTCACACGATGCCACAATGCGCCAATAGGCCACGATTCGAACACGACACATAAGGAAATGACTCCGGAAGGTACTACTCAACTCACGCAACTAATATGAACTTTCCTCAGAAAATTACGAAGTAAAACACAAGAATAATCATTATAGGAGTCTTGCTCAACATCAACCTACCTGTGGCGGCGTGCCACCCGATCCCGTCATAGGATTTACATAAAGAAATGTATACACAGAGCTGAATTGTTCACTAATACAATTTACTGACATTGGTAACAAGCACGCTAAGTGCATAATACCATTCTGGGGAAACTGTAGAGCCATATACTACAAACTCCAGTACGACTAAGGTGCGATATATAATCTGAATCTTAGGAGCCATCCTGCTCACATCACCACATCACTACGCGGAATCTCAATATGTAAGAAATTACCAAGCCGTTTCACAACTCACACGGCACAATCGCAATATCATATGAATTTGACGAAGACGGGACAACACCTGATATCCCAATGCCCCTCCTTGAGGAGTTCCATACCGAAATTAACACCTCTAACTCGCATTGAACTAGGTTGATAGCCTTACCTGGGTCCAAATAACCCGCTTTCTTTTTCTTATACACACGAGGACAACCATCATAGCCGAGGTAAACACCCCACAGTCCACAACCAACTGAGCCGAACGCCTTCCAGGAATACATTCTCAAATAAGCAATATTATACTTCCTTATACTTAGTCTAAATCTGCGATCAATCTGGTGACTACAGGTCACGCTTACACAATCTTCCCGTGGTCACACTCCCACGACTTTCCACACAAGGCAACAAGTATGCACATCCCTACCACCGACCATCCTAAGGCTGTAAAACAATTCAAGGACCCGTAATTAGGATACCAAGTCTCTTTCGCCAAACACTGATCTCATGTGACACTGAAGACAACATCAGCTGATTCTAGAAATCCCTTGTTCTTTCTCCCCTGAGCTCATGACATCCTTGTTAACACTGAACCGCAATCTCG